>JAUELG010122571.1:0-10387 GCA_031471515.1 Dendraster excentricus | reverse complement strand
GCTAGTCAGGTTTGCTTAATCATGATTCTTTAGAGATGATTAAGGATGAAAAATCGTGTGTGTGAACAGGCTGTAAGGCTTATTACGGGCTTGCAAGGCCACTGGCTTGCGAGGTCCCGCTCATGATTATTTTGTAACTCGTTAATCTCGGAGGGATTGCTATTTCAACCGCGAGCGCTTGTATTTCATAGACGAAGGTTGTTTTGGGCAAGCATGCATATGAATTTCCGGAAGGCTTGGGTATATATCATAATGTCAATGACCAATATTTATTAACACGCAACAATGTCTTTTGCGAAGCCCGAAGGATTAGAGCTGACCATGAAGCATTAATACACATGTTCTCCGGGTACTCTAGGATAAATGCAATGGATGCATGGGCGAATGAACCTTAGTGATGATTTGTCACCTCGGAATCTCGAAGTGAAACGTCTTTTGATAACATAAGTAGCATTTCAAATTTGCCTTATCTTTATTTTCTGATACATGCAGGACGATTTTCATTTAAGTCATGTATTTTACTTTTGTCGAATTTTACATAAATATCTTCGGAGACTTCAAACTTCTGTTGTACCTTGTTTTTTTTTGGAGAGTTGGTGAGATAAAAACGGAATGAGATTTTATTTTTTTCTTCGAATTATTGGGATATTTCATATTTAATTGCGAATCATTCCTGAACGGTTTCATTCTGTAGTCAGAATCCGAATTCAGACACATCGTCCACTGGACCTAGTTGTTTGGCTTACGGTAAGAGATACATTGATTGTTATTTGATTTGTCAAATTAATGTCTCTCCAAAATATGGATATATTTGAGATTTAATTGTTCGGTTTCCGGTGTTGTCATAGTGTCCTAACTGAGATACTTCGCTGGTTCATTTTGTCCCTTTTATCAGGATACACACAATCACATTAATGTTCTCTTTTTGCCTGAGTAAAACGTTTTCTTCTCAATACATTTTACACATTCCAACAGTATTCAGTCGCGTCTTACGTTGATATTGGTAAACTTATGATATATTTAGTCTAAAATAGCACTAATATGTAGAACAACAATCGTATACAGTTAATAGACCTTGTTAATAATTGTGTAGGCATAGATTGAAGCGTGGGGCCTCACGCCTGACATACATTTCACTTCCTTCAAAGGGACTTCTGAACATTTTTTCCAGAATTTCAAAATACGATTGAAACTCTAGTGGTTCCCTCATACCGTGTTGTATTATTTTTATCAATAAAACATTGGACATTATTCGGTGTGTCCAATTAACCTTTCGTTAAGGAGATATTTACGATTGATGTTGTTTAAGTCAAATTAACCAACGGATCGTCAGGACCATGTACGAAGCGAGTGCAATATGTTGGTGAATGTCACATTGCATCGTTGCTCACTATTCTGCCATAACGATTAATAATAGGGTCTATTTAACTTGAGATTTTCACACAACACCCAAAGGACATTTTATTAGAAAACGATAGTATCATTATAGTGTATCTACTCATCACTGTTTGCACAGTTACTAGATACCTTTAATGCTGCTTCTACATACATGACATATCCGATAATGGAACATGACCCGCTGATATCAATGATTTATTTGGCCCCTTAGGCTAGATTGAGTTATATGCGGGGCCAGATGAGCATGGCGGTGGTTGCGTCTCCTAAAGATCTCATAGGATATTGGGTTGATTGGGTTTCTAGGACCAGAGGGTACATATACAATCATGTTGTTTGTTTAAATGCGATGGATGTCGGTCGTTTGATTATTCGCGTATGATAATGGTAAACTTTGGTATGCACCTCTGGGGAGAAATAACACACGCATGGATCAATGCGATATATTGCGTTTTGTCGCCTGATAATCTGGACGGGATAACATGATAATGGGAGTTTGAATGATTGAGTATCATACCACGTTTCTATAGATCGGATCCGGAAGTAGGCCGCCTGGGGCGGACGAGGGAACGATGAGGAACATCATGAACATAGAAGGTCTGAAGTGGGTGTCCGTGTCACGCCCTTTGCTAGTATAGTGGTTCCAAGGGTTCGGAAATAACAGTCATTGTGAAGGAGACATAGGATACAAATGAAATGGAACTAGGTTGCGTGAGTGGATTCCGACCTGGAAAGGGTTCAGTTTGGATTTGCGAATATTATGCGATGGTATCTTGCGAACGACTTGCGCGCTGCGCACAATCTACAGACTCGCGTAAAATATGACAACCTACCCTGTAGTATTACCAAGCCTGGCAATCTTAAAGACCATCGAGTGTCGGGATGCTAAACTGTAGGCAGCCATTTTGAAATGGGCTCGTTTGCGCTCATCAAGCATTACGGTTTCACTGTGCAGCGCGCACCGCGCTCAAGAGGGCGCCGTGCATCTAATACGAATCCCAACCACTTTAACCTTTATACAGACGTATCCTACATCATCATAATAGAGAACGGAACATGAACTAATTCTATTTGTATGTACTGTATATATAAGGTGGAGTTGTGGAACTGACGGATTCCCTTTATTTCGAACGATCCAAAGAACATTAATGTCAAAGGGGATGTGGAGTGCATTCAAGTGTCACTCTGAACATCTTAACATCGATCATCAAGAATATGTCACGGTCGCGCCGTTCTGACTCTAGGCTATAAACGTCCTCCAATTACACTTCGGTAACCAATTCTCGATCAACATCCATGCTAGCTTTAGTTACATGTAGGTCAATAGTATTGTTGACTGGGAGGAACATTTGTCAAAGTTTTATTGTTGAGGCTATTTCAGTCAATTTCAAATCGAAACGGAAAACGATAAAAATAAAAATTGATTTCACTTTATTTCTGAACATGACCCGGATTTTTAAATATGTATTTCAATTTACATAAATGTTATGTTCATGAACTAATATAAGACTGAAAACTTCCCGCGTTATAGCGACTACAACTTTACTTCAACTATTATATATATCTTACATGACTGTAAATTAAAAATAGCTGATAGCGAGAAAATATAATTAGTATGGCGTCCAAAGCAATTATACTTCTAGGTCACCTTCTATTATACATGTCATGTACATATGAATTTTGTTTTTCTGGATCCCTTGACCATACGCATAATATAGTGTCACCATTTCAATTTTTTTGCGTTTCATTTCCACAATTTTGAAAAATTGTGGCAATCAGAAATGGGGCGAATCTTTCCCAGTAAGATTTTAAACATGCGTACATGTAGCTACTAACAAATCAATCAGAACGGAAATGTCAGAAGGTCTGCAACTATAACAATATGCAATTTATTGCAGTACCAATTACCAATTACAACAAAATGTGCACGCATTCTACACATAAATTACAAAAGGCGCTAAATCCATTTGATAAATTTAGGAGAAAGGCATGTTTATTCGTTCAACTTCATGTACAAATGCCTACATGCGTGGGTATGAACGCTGAGTGTTTCAAGAATCGCGTAAAACATATACTACATATTTAATTGTCATTCCACTGGGTAACATTGACACCTTTTAATGCAGTAACGATGGATGTAAAATGATTGATGTTAACAAAACGCAATGCATAACTCCATGTTTAACTACAGTTGTACCTTTCATGTTACCATATCATATGCCACAAACAGGGCGCCGTTGTCAATCAGTTTTTTTTCCAAACTGAACGACCTACCCTGAATTGTTTAAAGAAGACACGAACCAATACATACAAAAATGCAATTTATATCACTCTATTTCTTCTTTTCGTCCTTTATCTTGACAGGTGATCCCGCGGAGTGCAGTGGCGTGGCACGAGCTGGATAACTCCCCGTTTCACTGCTGGCCCCTGGTCGGTCCCAACGAGAGCAACTATGCCAAAGACTGTCAAGGTGAGTCTACGTGTCACGTTACCCGAATTGGTACAGGTTGTGAAAGGATCTCTTAAGTCACGTGACTAGATTAATATATCACATGACTTATTCGTTAACCCTTAAACACGTGTGGAGTCTAAGCGAAACGGGGTCTAAGAGTTAGGGCACGTCAGTAACGTAGCTACATACTGGGGTAGGTCCGGATGAACGTTACCAAGTTGAATGCAGGTTGTGAAAGTATCTCTTAAGTCACGTGACTAGATCACATATCACATGACTTCTTCGTTAACCATGTCAAAGCCCAGGTTGGTGTGACAAGTCTATGTCGAGTCTTTTTTAAGTTGCCTACCCTTTTTTTTCAAAGGTGTGATCAGATACCAGTTGTCACGTGACATCTAATACAACCCTACCGAAACCCTATTCTGTGTGGCGATTCTAAGCCAATGGAGGCGGGGTTTGGGGAGGGGATAAGCGCCTTGTGTAGGGGATTCGGTAGATCGCAACATGCGCCCTTGAGTTTATGTGACTTCATATAACGAATAGTGTCACGTGACTTGCTATATCGAGAATTATGCTCTAACGTTATATGTGCTTTTAATGACAGTATGATATAACCACAGCTCTTTTAATGCGAAACACAAAGAGGAAATACACATACAAATTATTCTTAAGCCGACTGTGGATTATTCTTAAACTTTGGGTATCTCGATTTCCAATTATCGACTTCAGATTTGTATTAAAATATTTGTATTAAAATAGTTCAAATAAATATGCAGTATCATAACAACACAGACACCTCACGAAAACTTTTCAATGGATTACAACGTTTGAGTCTCCCCTTTTCCACCCTGCAATCAAGCTGCAAATTGCACAGACGGCGAGCGCATGATTCGATTTAATTCAATAATCCCAAATCGACGAATGGTTAATTGTAATTTAATGAAGGCTAAATTCTCATTGCCCCCGTGCGTTGAAAGTATGTGGTGACAGTCTAGACACACGATGTGTGATACTGAAAGAGCATGTACCGTATTTTTAGAATAGCATTTCCGTGTGCAGTTTATGTAATGTGCGATGATTGGATTAATATCCTTCTCATTTCACTCACGGCTTTCGAACTCAGTGCATACATTCCCTAAATCTAATCTAACCACATTAGCAACATGTCACTAACCTGATGGAAATTAGACTACATTAGCCACCGTCGGTATACACTTTATTAAATGTCATTAACCTCCAATGCAAATGCACTATGTTAAACCCCAACATAAAAATGCACATAGCAATTATACAGGACAGTATCTTCAGTATCTCGGCCTGTTTCGGAATAAAGGTTGCACTCTTAACGAAAACAAGACACTCACTGATTTTAAAGACAACCAAGCGTCTGGATGCTACACTGCGGGCCGCCGTTTTTGATGTAGGCTAGTTTGCGCGCACATCATAACACGGATTCACTGCGCAGTACGCACCGCGCGCAAGATGGCGCCGTGCATCTGGTATACGGATCCCAAACACCTTTGTTCCTTGGGGAATTTCGTAATCAACTTTGCACATATTTTATCAAAGTACAGTATGTTCAAATGCTGTCCAAGAAAGGTAGATCGTTTTTCATTCCAAATATTTACAATAAAAATGTCAATGAGATAGCGATCATAATATTGGAGGAATATCTACTAAAAGAAGAATCATATGCCATAGCTAATATGATTTTTTTTTTAATGTTGGGGTGCCTTATAATTGCACACATCTTTGAAGTATGTGCCCAAGCTGTCGCACGCCCGATTATGTTTCCCATCCCTAGCAAACCGTATCCCCCATATTTGTCTAAAGCTAAATTTATATTCATTCGACACTCTCTACAACCACCTGTTGTGGTTATAGACAGTGATATCCCGTCTGCAGTCCACTGTGCTTCTGCTGGAGTCCTAATTTGTTTACTCGAACGTGATGTAAATTTCGAACTTTAGCAAGAGTGATATTATGAAAATAACACTACATCAAATTCAAAATGTGATTTCATCTTCCCACTGACATTCTTTTATAACCACGAGAACGACACTTATAATGGTGATACAAGAACAGACGACCCAGCTAGTAAAACATAATTTGGGGGCGGACGTGCAGTTGCCCCATATACGTATCAAATGTATATTTTGTCCTATCTGCCGCCCCCCCCCCCATCCCCAACCCCCTTCCTGGAAAACCGTATCCCCTCATTTGTTCAACCATTTTAAATATATATTAACTTGACACTTTCTAAATACACCCACCTGTATTTATCAGGTTACGGTGTTGCTTTCTTTCGGAGTGTTAATTTGATTGGCATTATCATCTCTGCTTACATTTGCACTAGTTGTCATCAGGGGCACAGCGGCTTCAGTCTGGGCTAAAACGAAAAGGAAAACCAGTAACCAGGACTTTGCACCTGCATACATATTGATGGTTGCCAATAGACCGCTTCTGTAATGTATGCAAATACTATGCGTTTGACGTAAGTCTCCCCGTCGTCAAGCTTAACAGTAGTAACTAGGTCCGGCAAGCTCCGGCAAACTTAGCTTGCCGGACCCAGTTACTATTGTTAAGCTTGACGACGGGGAGTCTGACGTAATGCGCATATTATTTGCATAAATTACAGAAGCCGTCTATTGCCACGCGATACTTATACTTGTTTTCTTTCAATGTCCGGTCGATCCCTCTAGTTCTGCGTATATGCATCAGGACAATGGGCCCGTTGCACTTCAAACCACAGAATAGTCGGTAATCTGGGAAATTGCGTTCTGGATCATCCAGGGCCCCGTTGCAAGAAGAGATAAAATCAATCGTAAGTCAGATCACGTGTTCTAGACGCGCAAATCTCATTGGTTGAAACGCGTAAATTTTCGGACTTACGATCGATCGTAACTTACGATTGATTTTATCTCTTCTTGCAACGGGGCCCAGGACAGTGTGTTGTTAATAGACCTGTGAGCTCGTGTACAGGCTATTCATATAGATTCTTATGAAGGCCAGCGTAATCTCACATTAAGGATTACTTTTTAGTTTGTGTATAATTTTGAAATGACGTACATTATTATATTATACTCCTAATTTACCTTAAACACAATGTTATCAATATCACACGTGGTTCAGTTGTTGCATAATGTCTCTACCATCAGTTTTCATTTCGAGCTCGCATATACAGTAAGTCGGACGGGCTCTGCTTATCCTATATAGACGGCACCTTGAACGGAGTTAACCAAGACGCGTTTCGACGCATTGCACAATAACGTGTAACTAATGGCCAGTGCAATACATTGAATGGAATGGGTTAGGAATAATGTAAATCGTATTACGCCACACATTTTGAGGCTATATACATGCATTGTAAATATTATTGATGGGGGGGAAATTCGCGCCCTAAGCTTGGCGCTCTAAAAGTTTAACCATTACGCTTTTGGCCTTATCGGATATGCGTATATATAGCATTTGAACATTGTAACACTGCAGGTTTTATGTTTGCACCCGTGACACTGAACGGTTTAATATTAACGCGTCCCTCTGACGTGACGGATCGAAGCATCTTCATGATCATATATAAATGATTATTCCCGCGTCACCGGCTTCGTAAGAGTTAAATCGTTAGCTGCGCCGTCGACAAGGAACTCGGCGGAAGGTGATAGATACTTGTCTCCCAGTTCGCCTCGGGGACCGCGCGGCGCGGTGTCGAGGATGAAAAAGGACTTTGCATTGAAGCAGGGGGACACCTCAAAGGTGGAAGAGGGAGAAGGGGTAGTGGTTAGGGGGTGGTTAAGTTAAAGTAATTCATTTGCCAATGCTGGCACATAAGGCGGTGCTGATCTCCGATTCATCCGATCTCCGATTCATTAGCCCAAGGCTACACATCTACTAGATGTAGCGATAACTACGGAAGGCGGACAGTCTTCTTGTAACTCGTGTGGTTAACTTTCCCTTCTCCAGTCTATACATGCTTAGCACCTGGCTAGAAGGCAGAAGGTATCATTTTTAAAGTCTTTGGTATGACCCGGTCCTTCCCACTAAAGAAACTATGCATTAACCTAATTAACTTATTAATGCTCAAAGGCGAGTTGGGACGGTACACCAACATTATCTGTGCATGTTTTCAACGTACCTAGAAACCACGTGTCGGTAATTATCATTGTTATCACTTGTTGTTTTAGTATTATTATTTCATTTATCGTTTACATTAGGGTGTATTATTATTATTATTGAGAGATTAATTGTATTATCAATATTATCATGATTATAATTCTTAGTTGAAGTATGACTTTGCTAATGCCGCCCCCCCCCCCCCATTATGGACATCGCCCCCACTCCGTCCCTCACCTGAATCGTTTATGGCTACGCCCCCTCCTCATTAATGTGAAGTGAGAACAAGGCCACAGCCACCATCGATCTCTCCCCCTCTCTCCGCGCCATAAATCATCGCGGAACAGATGCTCGAAGGTATCTAAAAAGCAACAAGGTCGCAAACAATCATTTATTCTAACAGGTTGTCTGGAAATAGGGCGCACGAGGAGGTGGTGTATTAAGGAATAATGTATGAACAAGAGAAATGTATTTAGGGAGAACACAAATGAAAACAAAATGTGTAACATTATGTATATCCGGCACTAAACGCGGCATTCTCTTCAAATATTAATCATGATTAACATTGACATTACAACTTGCACGTGCTTATATAATAAGTAAAAATGCTATTTGATCGGCCCTTCATCCGTTATATTGTCTTGTTTCAGGCTGACACAGGTCGTCGCATGCGTGTGCGTGACCACTGCATAAAAGCAACACCATTATATTATACATAACAGTCCATTTTCATTATATACGGAAGAACACACACGGCTGATGGACCGTCAACAATGATTTTTAAATTAATAGTGCACGTGTCACTTTCTTCTACTTGTTGACACTTACCAAATTGACCATCAATAAAATTGCAACGCCGCGGGTGAATGGAATTCAATAATGGACGCACACACCGTACGCGTATATGATGGACAGTAACCACGCTGGTGGTATAACTTACGTTACGCCCGGTTAGCATGTTAATGAAAATTCTGATAGACATTGGATCTGAAAAACTTTGTTTATTAGACGTCCCCACCTGTCAAATATGTTATTCTGTTCCGTAGGTGGTTGCACGGTACTGCAAATCTTATGCAATCACAAATCACAGAAGAACAAGGCATTTCTTAGTAAAACACGCGATTGATTGATAATTTATCATGATAACAGTATACTCCGCATGTCAGGCTATACATTAAATCGCTGTACCATAGTTTAACTGACACATTCTAGTACATGTATACAAGCTGTAACAAACTGCGTCCATTTTTTCACTTGGATTGGTTGTATGACGTCATTGCATTTCTGAACTGTTACCCACGGTTCACATGCGGGCTATGTACAAACTCCATGGGGTTCTGAAAACATCGAAAGAGAAATGGTTAACATTGTATATACATTGGGTAGATTTGACCTCGGTAGGTTCTCGATTTCTTTCCAATCCCCGACTCAATGACGAATCTAATTTCTGATTGCAACTCCACGACGTCTGCGCGAAATAAGGAGGACACCATTAGGAGGGGAATGTTGAATGAAGGATTTCGCATCAAATGGCAATTTATTGATAGGCATATAGCCAGCGAATAGCACGCTGAATAAATTAGAGGATATTGCAAGCAATTTACATGTTGGCTGTTAAACACCGCCAGCATGATTACTTTCTTCAAGCAATTCAAGTTGGTAGAGTTTGTAATGCAAATTCCTAATAATAATGTTTGAAAGAATGAAATGAGTGACATTAAAGAACGCATACGCTTTTGAGGCACGACTTTAACTAATCGTAATCGATATGGTGATCATTTTTTATTTATTATTGTCGTCAGTTTCATCATCAGAATTATCATCGTCATCATCATCAACATCATCATCATCATCATCATCATCATTATAATTCATCAATATAATCGTCATCATTATTGTCTTCATCATCATCATCATCATTCTTATTGTCATCATCGTCATCAACACCATTCGCATCATCATCGTCATCATCATACTCATCATCATCACATCATCATCATCATACTCATCATCATCATCATCACCACCACCATCATCATCATCGTCATTATCATCATTATATTCATCACCGCTGTCGTCATCATACAAAACATCTTATTTATTATCCTCATATTCATTCTCCTCCACATCATCATCATTCTCACCACCATCCTCATTAATCTTCGAAACGAGGCTCATTGCTTTCCCCACTGCCATTCCCGATCACGATGAACACAACGCCAAACAAAAAAAAAAAAAAAAAAACATGGACGTGTCATATTCATATTTTAGACTTGACACTGTTTTGTATGTAAACACAACAAAAAAAGTAAGTCCCCCCCTAATCAACATGGCGTAACTTTTTAACAAATATAGTTTGAAAAACATAATTTGGCAGGAATGTTGCTAAACTTATTGGCTAACGTATCCGTGAAAATTAACTTGATCTGC
>JAUELG010122460.1:0-10388 GCA_031471515.1 Dendraster excentricus | reverse complement strand
CCCCCCCCCCCCCCCCCCCCCCCCCCGGCTATAGACCTCCCAAAAAAACCCGGCCTGGTTAGAGTTAAGTTAAGTTCAACATAGAATATGTAACAAGCACACATGGGTAGTGAGCCGCCATAATAGATGTAATGTAAATTGTCTGCCCTGCTAAATGACACACGCATCTTATAATAATACATACTCGGATTCGGCCTCAACGGAGAGCGCGCACTCGACCAATCATGCATGCCCACACGTCCATGACATATCATACTTTAATATCTTATTAAGAATTGACATCCAGTCATGAATATTACAACTATACGGTTGTGACGTATAAAACAACACATCAATGTTCTGCTTGGATAGAAAATGGTATCATAGTCCAAATACCTTTATTGTCCCCTGTTTGATTATTATGGTCATGGGACGCGGGACGGTTTTGAGAGTGGGGGCTGACCATAGTGGGTTTGTTATTATACCTATTTGTTTGTGCTTATGTATCTTTTTGTTTTAAGCCAATTTTTTTGTGGGTGGGGGGGGGGGGGGGTAGCTGTAACACCCCCACTCCCCCTGTTCCGCGCTCCCTGATGTTGATATCTAAGACATGATAACTCCTGCAAATACTAATATCCGCTTCGAGAAAGACTAGTTCTGTGTTGCTTTGTGAATGAAAATGAAACATAATATACCCATTACATTTGTATAACCATGGCCGTATTACGGAATACACATTTTCTTAGGGGGGAGGGGAGGGGGGGGGTAGGCCTTTGCCTGAACCATTTTAATTCCTTTTGCCTCACACTACCTAACAAACAGTATACAGTTATATATTTAGTATTATAAAATTGCTAACTGGTGGTGGAACGAACATCACGGAATGTTAAAACCGACGGATTTTAAGTTCTATTAAGAGAAGAGTAAATACCGATTATGCCCCCAAATTTAAAAAATAAATTTCATATTGCCCTAAAGTAACAAAGGTTTTGACGAATGTGGCATGAGTTTTGCCGAATATTACATCATGTTGACAGAGTAAGTAAATTACATCCCCCCCCCGATTATGGCGTTTTCCTGGCGTTTACAACACTCAACAACATAGAGACTGCGCCTGGTGTCATTGAATGTGTTCAAAGTCTACCTGGGTGCGGTAGGTTGCATTATCAAAGCAAGCCTCATTTAAAACTTGTTATGTATAACTATCGCATCGCGTGTGAAATACATTGCGGAATGAATATGTGAATATAACAGCTGTGTTCGCAACCCGACATGGGAAACATATAAGCAAATTTGTAATCGTATCTCAATATCATGTCGATTAATCCGATACTCGTCTTGTTAATGCTGATCGGACATGTCGCCAGTCAAAGCATTGGCCAAGGTGAGCATATTTAAAAACATTTGTATGATCGTCAAGTTGTTGCCTTAATATTATAATAATATATAAAATTTTGCTTCGATAAGCAGTTATGAACATTGCTGCCTTAAAACATTAATTATAAACGAATAAAACGTTATTTTAAATTATATAATTGTTTATAGTCACTTAAATATCAAAAATTATGGGTAAAAAAGGTGAAATGTAGACATTTGATAAATAAATTGCTGCCTTACAATCGTTTTAACAAGAACACCACAAAATCTTTTATCTAGATTGGTAGTGAGACGTGTTCATATGCATGATGTTATAAACAATAAGAATTGTTTGTGCTGTGAATTTTTTTCGAGTTGCAGTTACGAGTTTGGGCGTGTGAGAGCGAATCGATAAAGAGTGACAGTCGCCTCATCTCGTGATAATTCATGCAAAACATAATTCAGAACAACTCGGGACAGGTTAATACAACTCGATACAATCGCTAGATCTAACCTTAAAGAGTGACTAAATCATAAATAATTATTAATATTTTTAAAAATTGTGTTTTGTTTTACGTGCTAAATTTCACCCCTAATTAATCTACTATCTTGACTTATCTGACATCGCAATACCATTCAACCATCGTTCGGCTAGATAAACATAAACACATGATATGTTCTCACCCACTGAGTACCTTATTGCATTAGTTTGTTAGTACTGGATGCTTTCATTGAAATCCTTCTTTTCATGTTGAGTAGGCATTGTATAAATGTGGTCAGTTGACATAAAAATGCATTTCTAGCTTGCTTACTGATTGTTGAATGGTGTTATGATGTCATGGCTCAGAAGTCAATAGCTTGTCGCTATATATAAAAAAAAATGACAAAAATGAACATCAAATAGTCAACATAGATGTGATGTATTCAATATTATAGATCAACCACAGTCGAAATGCGATTTAATTTAGTTCCCCATTAAACTTGAGAAATGGTCAACTTGCTTGTGGTTACTCATAATAACGCGTTATGGACTCCCGGTTACTCGCTATAAACTCATTTTTAACTCGCTTAAACCCTAATGGGGCCGGGGGGCATTATGGCCCCCCTTTTGCTTTTTTTGCCGCTGCATCAAAACCACTGAACCTTTGGCGCTGAAACTTTATGAGTTTTTTCCCCCTCATGTCTACCGCACATTTTAATACCAAATTTGTTATGGTCAGACATATGGTTCGGGTGTTACAGATATACCTCAATAGCTTAGAAAGCGCGTCTTTTGTTGACTTTGTGTACACCTCTCTCCGCCATAATGCCCCCCGGCCTTATTAAGACCTCAAATAGCCCGGCCCTTTTAGGGTTAACTCATATTAGCTCGCCGTCTCAATAACAAAAGTTTTCAAAATTTTGGTACGAGTATAGTAAAATTGTTTGGAGAGTTATCAGTAACGAAGAGGCCGATCGCTGTGAACATTTGCACGCATGATATATGAAGTGAATAACATACAATGGCAAGTCAAATTTTTTAAAAATTCGTTAATCTTTTGCATATTTATGGTGGTTTATTCAAATAAGGTCATAGAATTAATAGTTTAACACATAAATCATTTATCATGCTTAATTAAACATTGGTTTTCATTAGATATGTTTTTTTAGAAAATGGAATAACAACACGACAAGAACTGCTGGTTAAAATTTTGTTTTCTATTGTTTCTTTAATTTCTTGTGTATTTATTTGACTTTTTGAACTCATGCATTGTATTGTTGTCTATTTAATTTTCCAACTATAATTCAACTTTTTTACCCCAAAAGCTTTTTCAGAATTCGTATTTTTTTCATCAGCCTAAGAAAATACAAAACAAAAAACAGTTTCAAATTCACCATTGAACATTGGTGTATTATTTTTTCACTTTCCATAAATTATGATTATTTATTAACATTTACCATCTACTGTATAAACATGCACACTTTTAGTTATGGGTATGAAAACCAAACTTTATTATCACAATTGTATTTTCCAAAGTTGTTTTATAGGTTTAAGAATGATAAAAATATGTGCGTGACCCATTGACTATTGGAGGTTTAGAATTACAGTCACAGGGAAGTGATAAGAAAATGAAAACACTGGGACGGGACTTTTCCCAACACAGGCCCAAAACACAAAACAGAATAAAGGCAAATATGTAGCCTTATGATCAAGGCACACATGTAGAGTTTATATAAATGGCGGATTGATGTAAACTTACAAAAGAGGGGCGGCACTTTGAGTTGACAGACAAAAAAAAAAGCAGAACACATTAAGAAAAAGATCCCAAAGTTATAAACATTATGACAAATCATTATTAACGTACAAATGAACAACGTATGAACGTTTTGTTATCGAAAGTGAAATAGGTAGGGGTGGCAGGGGCATGTGCATCCTGCACCCCCTCTACCTGAAAATTGGGACTGTATCATTATTTATATTATATAATGTTCCTTTAATCTCAACCGAATCTGACCAGGAACCGAATCATGTTCATGTTTATTTTAAAACGTATCTCGGATGTTCCTAGAAGTGCTAAAAAAACAACCTAACATAATCAACATGTGATATCAGTTCATACAATAACATCACTAATATATACAATGCACTTACAACGTGTTTCATACCTTAGAACCTAGAGTAATAAAGTAATTTTGACATGCAATGGATTTATTACTATGATTAAATATAAATAAGATAGACGATGAATGGAAAATATGTAAGTGTATGAATATCTATATTCATATAATATTTCATAATCATAAATTACCGATTTGATACAACCCAACAAAAGTTTGTGATTATCACTCACGAGGGATGGGGTAGCAGGTTATTGCAAGACTGGGTACACTCTTGAAAGAATTGGGCCAACAGTGCCCAGTTTTACCAACAACACTGGGCAACATACTGTCCAAACAACTGTTGGTTCAAATCTGCATAACTGATGTCCACTTGAAGGCTCAAATGGGTAATAAATGCATATAGAACTAGAATTATGATTCTTTAAACACACCAACAATTACCATTTTACATTTACCCAACATTTTGAGAGGTCAATAGTTATAAATGTAACACTATGCTAACAGCATGTTCACTATCCGTTTTAACTTTTGTTATAAAGGTCAACATGTATCTTGTTTTGCATTCATTATCCCATTATTAAAACTTAAACAAAAACAAATGTTACATCAAATATATTATAATATAATAGTGCCCAAGCTAATTAACACCCGACCAAGTACCCATTTATACTCCTGGGTATAGAGCAGCAATGTGGATTAATTGTCTTGCTAAAGGACAAACGGAGTAAGCAGGGTTCGAACTCGGGATCTCTAGATCAGAAAAAGCGCGCTCTACCGATCTTGCCACACCACTTCCAGGAGGTATGATGCATAACATATATTTACTACAAACAAATAATCATGATTACATCAGCCATTGAACTCGGAGAAATTTGTTTTCTTCACCAGTATCATGCGCACAATTTCACAGATATCTCAACAAATTTGTCGTAAAAGCTTTGCTGTCCGTTTCTGTTGTTGTTATTCATGTTCGAAATGGCTTCTAGAGAACTCCAGCCGTTTGTTAAACTTTTGTAACAGTGAACACGTGTTTGTAAGCATTGTTTTCATATCGATAATAATATCAGCCAATTTCTTAAATAAGGTCAGAGGTCATTTGCTTTCTAGGTACAGTGCAATATAATTAAAACGTAGTATATAAACGTGTGTGAGTGTAAGAAATTTATTTCCAGTGCTTATTTGCATTTGCCATTTTGGCAACTCCTGAAATCTAAGATGGCTTCCCCTAAATTGCTTTTGCCTAAATGATATTGATTTTGGTTTGTGTTATTTTATTAATAGATAGCAAATGACCTTGTATTTTTGTTGTTGTTATACATTAAAAACAAATTCCACCATATTTCTGTGCAATTGATTAAATTTAAGTTACCTTCAACAAAGAAAAAATTATACTGATTGTTACAATATGACTATGTTTTGAATTTTCTACGACTCATAAACATACAAACACACTTACAGACGTAGATAAACTTACAGACATAGACAAACTTACAGACATAGACAAACTACATACATAGATAAACTTACTGACATAGACAAACTTACAGACATAGACAAACTTACGGACATAAACAAAATTTACCGACAGAGACATACTTACATACATAAAACAAACTTACATACATACACACACATATTAGTAGTTTGAATGTTTTGTTTTAACCCGTTCACCTCGAGATTAAAAAAATCCAAATCAACTTTGTTCTAATCCACCGGGTACTAGAAAGCAGCAATATATCATTGTTTATCACGAGATTATTTACCCCTCTCCTACCTTTGTTCATTTCAGATGTTGAATCCATGGACATCCTTCAGGTGATTGGTCACCCGCTTCCCAACGGAGTTACCTTCACCGAGGGCTTGTCGGGAGCGGCCTTCAAGTTCGACGGAGACTCCAACGCGTGTCGGCTGGCGGAGCTCATCTTCCCTCAAGACTTCTCAAATGTCTTCGCAGAATTCTCCATCCTGCTGTTGCTACGTCCTTACGCCGGTAGCAGGGGCACCGTGTTCGGCGTGACTGACTCCTACCACGAGACCATCATCCTCGGCGTCAGCATCACCAGCATCTCCATCGAGGAGATGGTGGTCGTCCTGACGCTAACGGACATCGACTACACCAGCGAGTCCATCCTGTTAGCGTCCTTTGTCGTGCCGTCGTTCACCAACGACTGGACGCACCTCGCCCTGAGCGTGCGGGAGAACGAGGTTACGCTGTTCCTGCAGTGCAGGGAGATGGGGACCCGGACCTTTGAGAAGCACCCCGGCTGGCACATCCGCATCCCCGAGACGGCGCCCCTCTTTATCGGACACCTGGGCATCATTGGGGAGCGTATTCAGTTCCAGGTGGGCTAACTTCAACAAATTTGTAACTGACCGGAAGTCGAATGACAATTCTTAGTCACATGGACTTTACTCTTAATGAGGAGTTGAGTTGTACAACGAATACTATTAATTAACTAATAATTAATTAATAATAATTGGGAATACTCACTAAGAAGTATTCCAGCCAGCCACTTGTAAGGCGCACACAGTGCTAAGGAACCACGTTTCCATCCTTCCGGGTCCCCATTTATAATATGCAATTTGCACATATGTATCTGCCAATGTAACTGTTTTTTCAATAGCATTGGTACAGCATTGTATTTATATAAATAATACGATTAAATATTTGTATATCTTACACTGATGGATATGTCGTGGTTAGAATAAAACAATGGACATGTTCTGGTCTCTTGCTCTCATTTGACCTACTATACTTAATGTACACATCCTTTAGGTCTATGTTTAATTCAGTTAGAGTGTTGATTTGTCAACTCTAACTTTGACCTCAGTACAATTACCTGACCTTTATCTTATAATTCACCAGGCGGTAATGCACCACAATATTGCTAAATCCCTTTTCAAGGTTGTCCCTCTTCTATCCCGTACTCACATGGTGGCACCAGAAACCGATCCGTTATAGACTTTGTTACTTTAGTTTTCAAACATGACTGTTTGTTTCATCTTCAGGGAGAAATCCAGCAGATAACAATAGAGAACAGCGCAGACTCGGCAGAAGAATATTGCCCAGGTTCAGAGGTAAGTCGACTAAACCTTAGGCTTTGTTTAAAGTATATAAATTGATGCAAAATCTTGCTAGAAAATGATTACCTTCTAAAGGTCCAACGAGTCCATGTGGTGACATTTTTTTTCTTATTTCTCTGTCTGAGTATGTGTAGTTCTTGGGCTCTGGCAGTGGAGAGGGTACAACACAGATGTCCAAGATGCAGCGCACACGCTACACACAGTTTGAGAGCAGCACCGCTCCTTCGGCCGATAAGGTAGATGACCCCTCGGCAGGTACATGTCTCGATGTCGAAGAGTGCGTCGACGAAACGCTGAACGACTGCCACGAAAACGCACAGTGCATGCAGTGTACGGACAGATCCGACGGATCATACCGCTGCGACTGCGGAGTCGGTTACGTCGGAAACGGAACCTATTGTGAAGGTACGGTGACGCAATTCAAACACCTTTTAAGGTTACACAATTTGTGTTTATTTTTTTGTATAACTATGAGGAGGTGGGGGTATTATCAATGCCAAATATGCACCCTCTATAGGTCAAACGCAGCATTTTTAAAACTTAACTAAGCATGTGTGAAAAAATTGTTGTATTATTAATATTCTCACTTTGCAGTAATTCCTGAACCGTGCACATCGAACCCTTGTGAGAATGGACGATGCGTCAATAGAGACAATGCATGTGCTATGAACAGTGGGAAGGCATCACCTGCAATATAAAAAGCGATCCTGTCTGTAAGTTTAAAGCGTAATTTTTTTATCACAAAGGGATATTGTAACTAAGTTAACATGTGTAAATAGTGATGAATGGTGGATACAATGCATATTGCTGTAATGATTATGATGCGTCCTCTAGTATGATGTGCAGTTTGAGTGGTTCCCTCATACCTAGTCGTATTTGTCTTTAGTACCCTGTCCACTGCCTTGGTCCTTCAGCAAGGCATTTAATCCACAGTGCTGCTCTCTACCCAGGTGTATACATGGGTACCTGGTGTGGTGAAAATTAGCTTGGTGCGCCACTAGTATGCTTCCCGGGCAGTTGAGATCATTTACGGGTCTGAACTGTACCATATGACTGGGGTATAATAAGCGCTTACAGCCTCTTCAAAAAGGAAGGCAGAAGACCAGTGTTTGTCGCTAAAGTGGTTTACTCTGGATACATAAACGGTAATTAATGTGATAATCATTAATTCAATTTCCCACAGTGCCGATTGTAGTACTTACATCCCCGCTCAGTCAGACGGTGGATTATTTCAACAGAGTCGTCCTCTCATGTAGCTTCGACAATGACGTGCGCTTCGAGTGGCAGAAAGACAATGTTATAATCCCTGGTACACAGAACGAAGGTGTCCTTACCATAGTATTGATGACTCCGAAGGATATCGGCTACTACCGGTGTGTTGGTCTTGGTGGCCACCGGGTCAGAGCAGTAACGAACCAGGCGGCACTCTACATTAAAGGTAATAGTAATGATTATGACTTTACTACAGCACTGTACTTGTACTTATTTTTCTACTACTAGTACTACTACTACTACTACTACTACTACTACTACTATAACTACCACTATAACTACTACTACTACTACTACTACTACTACTACTACTACTTCTATTTCTACGACAACGACATACTAACTTGCCTGAAACTAAGATGTATAAAATGTGATAACATACCAGCCTGAATACAGCAGTCCTGAAATTGAATGATTCAAGACCCACCTGTTCAAGTATTAGAATACTTTTTCTTCTAATTTGCATTAATAAATGGATTAATCGTCAATGTGCTCATGAGGAATGCGAATTTGTATATACATAAGTAACTATACAAAATTGTAAATATCACGGTGTTTTAATCTGTATTAAATGATATTATAGTGCATTCTGTATTATTGTGTGTTTTTAAACTTCATGTTGATGTAGATGTGGCTACAGTCCAGGTCAGAGATGCTACGTTCAACAGCAACGTTTCATCACCTGGCGATCTGTCTAACCCGAACTCAGCAGCTTATATGCAAGCGAGTAGTTATGTAACTAGCATAGTGAGTATTAATATCATCTCGCGATACATGAACAATTCATGAATACTCTTATGTTGCAATTATATTCAATTTGATTTGATGGTTTGCGGATGAGATCGAGTACACGCGATACCTCACGCGATACATTTACACATTTAGATCCAGGGACAGTTCATGAATGTTATCCTGCTGCAATTATGATTAATCAACATGTATATAATTTGATTAGGTGGGAGGGAGTAGGGAGTATCTCAACAATTTTGTCGAAAGGCTCTGATGGACAAACTAGCCTAGTCCAAAATGGCGACCTGCGATATAGCATCCCCACGTTTAACAACCTTAACAATCCTCTCTTCTTGCAGATTCAAAACGGACTTCATACCATCGACGGAGTCTCCGACTTGGCACCTACAGTCGTCCCCTCAAATCTTCGACCAGGAAGCGTGACCGTCGATCTCAATATATTCTGTGTCGCCGAGGCGAACACGTCATCATTCGCTCTTCTAAACCTGTTGACGTTATCTCTTCAATCGCTCGCTACATCTCTGGGTAGCCTGCTCGACTTATCCTAAAGCACCTTTACATCCACGTGTAAGATGGCATCGCGCTTCAATGGCGTAGATTGGAAATTGGGGTTGGGAGGGGAAATTGTTTAGACTTTAACTAGTAGTGACGATAAATAATATTTTCTTATTTTGGGGAGCGCTCTGTGTAATCATTTTGGTATTTCAAAGTGTATGTGTATACATCATTAAATAGCCTAACTATTTGCTATGCACTTCTTTGGATCCGATTAAATAATAAATATAAATTAATACAATATATTATTATCAACTATTGAATAACATGCAATTAATTTATGACAATCCAAATATATAATTGAATATTTTAATCAAAAGTTAAAGAAATATATATTAACAATACCACTCACTTCCTTTCAAACTGATTCATCATCTTGTAGCCATTTGTTATGGAACCAATTGGAATTCGAGATTTGGACTAGTCTCTTTCAGGAATGGTGAATTGAAATCGTGGACCATCTCAACAACTACGTGTCCTTTCAACACCACGAATGGTGAGTTTGCAATTCTCAGTCCGAGTATTATTTGCAAGTATTCCAATTTATATTTCATACGCAACCTGTGACCTGTTAATCCAAGCCATCCCAAGCACTTGCATCACACGACCTAGCTTTAATTTTGGTTCTTATTTTATTTGAGGTAATATAAAATATGGCGAAGAGAAGACAGCCCAAACCTCAAAGTGCTAGCTTTAATACAGGGTGGCCCAAATAAAACGGAACGGGGCACTTCACTAGATAAAATAACAAAATGACTAGGTCCATCGTAAAGAGTGTCTTTTCAAATGAA
>JAUELG010122349.1:0-10388 GCA_031471515.1 Dendraster excentricus | reverse complement strand
CAGTTTTTCATTATCTCACAAAAAAATTATCATGTGTAGCGCCCTCTCTACCAAAACTCAACTATCCCTTTAAGTTTCATAAAACATGCACATTTATATGGTATTACAAACAATACAAGGTGTTTGCGTGGTTCCAAAGGTCTTGGCCCTTCCTGTTATGACCAATTGTTTCAAAAGATTGTGGGGGTGTTTCAGTTCATAATGGGTCATAATCTAAAAGTAAAATGATTAACACATGTTTGATTATGAAGGCTTTCTGGTGGTCCAATCTGTTCTTCCTGTTATGTTCACTACTAAAAAGATGATTCACAGATGATACTCAACACATTTTTGGAGTTTTATCATTTTTGGTATATTTGTGTTGTTGGAAAATTGAGGTGACACAATACGTGATAATCGTTGACATTAAGAGGAAAAAATAGGGGTCATAAATACTTATTTTCAGCCCAACAATAGATATATAACTGACAGCATATGTCACTGTAATGTCAATGTAGATAGATATATGCGGGTGCCGTGGTGTTGCATGATTATGAAATAGCAAGTAAATAATAGATGAACATTGTTATGGTAATATAATAAGGGTCATTTAGGTGCAATAAATATATGACTGACACAAGCATATGTCACGCGATGTAGAGATATATATATGCGGGTGACCGGATGTTATGCATATGAGATAGCAAGTTTATTAATAGATTAATATTATTGATGGTAGCTGTACATTTGAGGACAAAGTTACATGTTATTGTCAAAAAAGAAAACAAGAATGTAAAATGTTTTTGAGAAGTAAGGAAATACAGTGCACCTTGTAAACAGAAGACGAATCCAGTCGGGATTGCTTGCAAATAAACAAGTTAAATGCAAAATCATGATCCAAATAAACATAGAAATTGCAGTGTCACCCTTGTGCTGTATATAAACCTGACATATGTAAACTTGTTATGGACTCTGAGTCAAACTTTTCCATTAATTATATATATCATTTATGAAGCACTGTATCGTTCAATATCGATTCAAATTTATATAGTTCCTGTTTAAACTGCCCGAGCTGAGCCTGAGCGTAATGATCAATGCACACATTGTAAAATCAATATTTCTAAAAATGTCCCATGGACTGACGCAAAAGCCATATCATGTAAAAAGTAAGACATAGAAAAGCCTTTTCAATGGTGGAGAGATTGACCACTGATAAGCATTCATTTTAATAAAAGGGCCTGCCTTAATGCATGCAATTCATAAAAATAAAATCAATATTTCTAAAATGGCCCATGAACTGCACAAAAACCATGCTAGCAGTATGAAGAAAGTAAGACATACAAAATTGCTGTGTCATTTATTGTTGGTCGGTTAGGTAAAAACCCTAATATATGCATTTGATGTATATTATAAGCGTATGTCTTATTGACATGTGTCCCCCAAGATGGCTTACAAATAGAAACTGCAAACGTGAGCAAATATTGAGAGGCCGTTCCATTATGGCACAGGGGAGAGCAAACAAGTGCCCAAGGTGCGGACGTATTTGTGTTAAATTAACTCGTTTATCTCTGAGATGACGTTAGTACCATTGAATTAATACATACACTGATCTAACATGCCCTAACATTAAGCTTGAGGATCTCTCTCTCTCTGTACAAGGATCAATCGTTATAGATGTTAATCAAATATTTTCAGCTTGTAATTCTCTGTGGGTTAAACTCAAGTCACACCTTCCATCTATATGATCATGTGATCCATCAGCTGATCAGGTGATTTATTTAAGTTTCAGGCATCATGTGACATAAGAGCATAATATCTACTGTTGGGGCAGAGGGAGTGCACTTTGCACAGTAACTAGTTTTTGGAATGTCGTTAAATGGGGTGCAGCTTGCATTCATTCTTGTATAATTTAACAAACAAAATTGATGGTTTGGGGAAAATCTAAATACATTTTTTTTTTTTTTTTTTTTTGGGGGGGGGGGGGTGGTTTAATTTTAAAGCTCTCCTCCCTGAAAAAGCACTTTAACAATTTGTTTTGAAAATTTGTGGGGGCTCTTTGTAACATTGCAGGGGCAAAATCATCCTGAGACCCCCCTCCCCCCCCCCTTGTATTATTTCACTATTGATTGAATAATACTTGGCTGCTATCATGTGACTGGTTGTGGCCTTGTTATACCTGTCATATGAAGCTAGTGGAGGCTGGCTTGAACATTTTTACCCTGAATTCCTGAGATTTTCATTGTCAAATTCAAGTGCTGCCACCTTGTTATCTCAAGTTTTAGTTGATGGTCACACAAACAGATTTGTGGTAACATTATTAGTCATTTCCCTTGTTTTACGATACTGTATGAACTTGTTTTTCAAATGAAATATCCTGTGATATCAGAAATAACCCAGCCATTAAAAATTGCTCACGTACTGGATGTGAACAGGAATAACAGGCAAGCATCACATGACGATAATGTAAAATGTTTATTGACATGGGTGCTTTACCAGGGTAGCTCTAATTCAGGTTGGGTTAGTAATGAGAGACCGGTGTATTTATGTTGGATTAGGGATTGATATGACAAGATCTACACCTAGTATTAATTGGTCTGGGAATAGTACTCTGAATTCAAAGCAAGACCTGGATATCCTGTGCTGTTCTGTTTTCTTTTCTTTTTATAGAACTTGTACGTTTTTTTCTGGGGTTTAATTTTGGAAGCTGGTCTTTGTAACCTTTTAATGTTTGGTTTTTGTTGTTGTTTTTTTTTGCAGGGATTTAGATAAGTGACCTGGGAGGATTATGTTAAGAATTAAATTCTGCTTGAATTGATATCAAATGGAGCATTTATTCAAGTCCATATCCTGTCTACCCTGACCCCGTGCTAATACAAATATTTTGCCAAAAAACAGACATTAACATGGTGATGTTAACAACCTGTTCTAACAAGATTCTAATAAAAATTTGTTTTCAATGTAAATTGTCTGGCCGACCCTGGAACCCAAACTTTTGCTGGTTTTGAATTGGTTTCAATTGTGCTTTTAAAACAATGGGGAAAGAATGATGATGCATTCACCTGATGCTGTACTATTTCATCTAGGTGTCAAAAGGGACCATCAGGGTTGCTGGAAAGGTTGACAAATATATGGTATACATTTTGTAACCATATGAACTAAACATCTTTCCTCTTTTCTTCATCTTCATTATCTCAGACCTTGTCAAAAGTAATTTGCTGTTCACCAATGAAAGATTCAATTTTTACAAAAGATACTCATGTTTTGATCTTGTGAACTAACCATCTTTCTCTTTTGTTCATCTTTTTCTAATCTAGGACCTTGCTGTTCATGGTAGAGGAGGTGGAGGAGCTGAGAGGGTTTGAATGAGTTTTTGAACCTCTTAGTGTTAGATACAATTCAAACTATAACACATCTTTCTCTTTTCTTTTTCTGTCTTTCCGTAGGACCTTGTCAAAAGTCACTTGCTGTTTGCCGTCCGAGAGGAGGTGGAAGTCGTTAAGGAACATAACAACATCATGATTAGGTTTCAACTTCTTAAACTAAACATCTTTCTCCTTTGTTCATCTTTTTCAAATCTAGGACCTTGTCAAAAGCCACTTGCTGTTTGCCGTGCGAGAGGAGGTGGAGGTCTTAAAGGAGCAGATCAAGATTTTAGTGGAGAAAAACGAGGTGCTACAGGAGGAGAACTCGACGTTGAAGCAACGGCTCCAGCAGCAACCAAAGCCCACCCTACAACAGCAGCAACAGAACATCAACATGCCCAGTCAGCAACAGCAGCAGCAACATGGGATATCTATGTCTAGCCAGGTACATATAGACAATAATGAATGATAAAAGATTATAGTCATAAAGCGCCTACTTAATACAGGGTTTCTAAATAATGATGATAATAATAGATTACGGATATAAATCATATTCTAAATGTATTATCATTACCCTTGGTGATCAGGTACAGTTCAAACCCTTGCAATTATCTCAACTCCCCAGCAAGCATATATTCTAAATTATTAAAGATAAATTAAAAAACTGTTATTAAAAAGCTAGAAATTAAAGTGATCAATTAACTTCATAAGATAATTCAAAAAGTGTTATTACAGATATATCACACTCTTAGAAAAAAGAACAAATGTTTATTTAGTGAACAAAAAGTGAATATTGACGTCAGTTTTTATCCAATCCCTGATCTATGAATAAGGAGTGAAAAAGCACTTGAAGCCTGAATTTTGGTTTCTTATTAATCACACAAAGTACTTAAAAATCCTGTACATAATCCTATACATAATCATAAAAAACCACTTAGAATATATTTTTTTTTAAATGCAGTGTTTATTTACTCTAATCATGTGGCGCTAGTTAGGTATAAAGACAAAAGTTGAACCCTACCTACAGAACAATGGAGACTGGAGAGTACAAAGTTTAAGAGTGCAGAATAATGATAATATTCATATATGGTTGTGTAATTATCCACTTGAGTACCATGTGGTGCCCAGTAGACACGTTGACAAGTTTTGTTTTGCAGATAGCGATTGTTCTGAGCTGGGTGTTTTAATGGGCCTCATAACCTTTATAAAACAAAAAAAAAAGTGCAGTAGAAATAACTTAACCTGTTCCTATAGTTCTAGATTTTGCAATACCAATACAGAGGTGCTACTGTGTAACAGTGCAAGATGAAGTTCAAGTTTGAGTGGTCTAAAATATATTTGTTTATGATGTCACACTTTGCTGGGATAAAAAATTTAGGCCCTATATTCTTAATGCAAGATGTAATTTTTTTTCTTCCCCTTATTTTCTTATGTGTTTTAAATGTCTTGTCTGCGTTTTTGTTCTGGCAGGATCAACCCACATACACCAGCATGCCCAACCAGCTAGGCCAGACCATCTCGGACCATGCTGCGTACCCCCAGCATCCCCGAGCAACTCAGCAGGCACACAGCACCCCCAACCCCGGGGGTCTTCCGGAGGCCACCCCCCAGTACACACCCCAGGGGGGCATAGACTCACAACAGGGGCAATACCAGGGTATGCACTCACAGCAGCAGCAGCAGCAGCAGCAGAGGCACATAGGGGCGGGGCAGGCCCAGGGGCAGCCCCCTCAGACTCACCTCAGCCAGGGGGGCATGCAGGAGAGGTCGCAATATTCGCAGGTGGCGGCGACGCAGCCCTCAACACAGCCGCAGCAAATGCAAGGACAGTACCAGACGACGATGACACCAGGCGCACGCCAGAACGCCAACCACTGACGGCAACGCCCCTGCGGTGTGCACGCCCTCCCCTACCCCCCACCCCCACGCTAAAAGGGGCGGGGGCCAAGGCTTCGTTGCATTCTGCAGAAAAGGGTCTCTACCTTCGTGTTGCACCGCCAAGCAGTGATAAAAGCATTCCATCGTATAACTGTCGTAAAAGAACTGCTATCGTCTGCCGCTTTCTGTGCCAAGACTGAGTTAGGAAAAACAAACTACTGTTAAAGACATCCCACCTATGTATAGCTGCTTGCTATTTAGCTGTTATCAGTTTTTTTGCTGCTAACCTGATGAATTTAAACATTAAAGTGATATCGGCTGGAGGAGGTGTTGCAGAGTGGTGGTTGAATTGCAAGATTGGACTTGCTTCGTGAGTTTCAGAGACGAGGAGTGGAGTTGAACTTATTCCATCGTCCGACTGGATTTAATGTCGACGGATGATAATTTGTCCAGCGTTCACAGCAATAGCTCGTGTATAAAATCTATACTATACATATATGAATATATATATGATAACAATTGACTGCGAGCAAACGAGAGTGTTGTTTCTTTGCAAACATGATTATTATAATGAATTATTGTCTTGTTTATTTCTGAAGATGCCTAACCGTTACCTTTAAAAATATGTCCAATGTACTGCAGATGTTTACTTTCCACGGCTAAGGAAGCCTCATTGTGCCTAAATGTTATTATTAATTTCATTCTGTACTGCTAGGGAAAATATATATACTCGTCACTCATATATATTATCAAGTAACGAGTGAATGGTAAATGATATAGTATGAATTAACAAAACGAGTACAGTCTGCTAATTAATGGAAGATCACATGACAACTGAACCAACCACAAGAAGTATACATGTATATTTGGCTCTTTTTATGATTGAATTTCAGTTGAGTAAGATTTGATATTGTATTGTTATGTCTTAAAGTTTGTTAACCAAAACTATTTAAAGGGCATTTTATTCACGTACTATAAAACACAAGTGAAGTTTACTCCTTGCATGTATTATGTATGTTTCCTTAAAAACATTCTTTATTTCATCCTTTTTAAGAAATTGTATCTTTTTTTGTGCCTATATTGTGTCTTACACGGTGCTTTACAATGTTGATAATTTGCTAGCCCCCTCCCCCTTCCTTCAACACTTAATTAGACTTATAATATAATTGTTCCATCATTTTAGTGCAACTAGAATTAGACCCAGAGCCCCAGATAATCATATTAGTTGCAACACACCTTAGTAATTAGGTAATTCACCTATATATCGGTTATTCTGTCCATTGTGATTTAATACAGTAAAAACTGAGTATAGTGACCACCAAAGTGAAGCAAGAAAAGTGTTGTTACTCGAGACAGATGCCCTCTACAAGACAGTTTACCTTAAGGGGTGGTCACATTGAACACGATCCCGCACAACTATACCCGCGAATGCCGTACACATCAGTACGAATCCATGGCAAGAAATTATTGTATTCTATACACTTCAATTAACATATTAACATGCTTGCACATTTTTACAGCGATTGGCCGCTCTGCGTCCGAGAGCATAATTAGCCTGGCCTTGTTAGGGTTAAAATGGCTTGCCTTAGATTCGTACCAATGGGTACCGCATTCGTGGGTGTAGTCGTGCGGGATCACATTCAAAGTGACCGCCCCTTTATACTGTACTCTGCAGGGGATCATTTTGGTGGCCACTATAGGCAGGTTGGCTACTGTGGTGGTAGACAGGTGGTCACTAAGACAGGTTTGACTAGTTATATGACCTTTTACATCAAAACATACAAAGGGAGAGAAGAGACCTAATGGAGGGGCTGGTTTTCAGTCCTCACAGAATCTTCTTCAGAAGCAAAAAAAAAAAAAAAAGCAGAAACAGCAAGTAGGCTAATCATATAACTCTGTTAAACAACTAACCTTATTCAGTTAAAATTGTTGTGAACCTAGCTTAATTCCACTCCAGTTCCATCATGTCTGTCTCACGGGTGTAACTATGGTTTGAGTCCCAAGGTTTATAAGTATTTTAACCCTTTGCCTACAGGAATCTTGGAAAATTTAATGAAGGATTTTTTTTTAGACCAATATATGTAATTGTGTCGTAATAATTTCCTATACTAGCATCGAGTCAAAACTGGAATGAAAAAGAATGTTGAAATGTTATCTAAAGTTATAAGTACATTAAGTCAGTAAATGAGGCTAACATTCAATGGTTTTATGATTTCCTTTGACCAACCCGTTAGTGATAGTAAGTTGAAACGTGATGAACAGGATTGTACAATCTTTTCGGAAATAATGAGTAATAAAGTTTGATAATGGTTTCCTATCATTTGTCCTCAAATGGTAGAGAGTTGAAACTCAGAAAGGTTTTGAGGCCTGGGTAATGGGACTTGGTGACTGGTCTGGTTGTGATGGGTCTAGACCAGACATGTGAATTAGAACCAGACCTAGGAAATAGGACCTTAGCCAAAATTGTCTGGGAATTAAAACTCTTATGACCTCATCCAAATATTACTTGATCTGCAATTTAATCCCAATTAAACATATTTTGGAATTTGGAATATTTTTATAGTCAACAGATGTCAAAGTAACAACTTTACAGTTGAAGATCTACCTGATTAAGCTGTATGTGTTATGATATAAACAAAGCACCATCTTTCTTTTTAGGTTGATTAAATTAATCATCTTTTTCAATTTATCTTCTAAGTTCTAATGTATCTCCTAAGTATCATGCACTTGTATTAGTTTTTTCTTTGCTATTTATGCTTCATATTATTTTTCAAAGTAATCTTTAAAAAAAATCTTTGTCTCTAAACTTCCATGTCACTTTGATAATTCACTACATTAATTGGTAGGGTATCTTTTTTTTTAAGGAATTCTAAATTAAAAATTAATTTTGTTTATTTGTCATTGGATTGTCAAATGATACCCGTATACATCTTTCATTGACAATGATTGATTAGGATTTAATCTATATGTCTCCCTCATGAATTCACAAATTTATCTTCCGTATCAGGGAAGGTTATTCTTTTGTTGTTCACATGTTATGCTTTTATTTTTCAAAATAAACTCAAATGTGTGATTTAAAAAAAGAAGAAATGCAATGTCTGCTTTTATTTTTGCAGGTGACTTCCAGAAAAATAGAGATCTGGTTCTATTATTAAACTTAATCATTACCTGGATGATTTTGAAATAGTGCACCCCCCCCCCCCTCCCCCCTCTTAAAGGTGTAGTCCGACTAAGAAAAATTACCAGCACTTATTTGAGTTCCTTTTACACAGTGTGGAAAATGCATGAGAGTATTAAAGTGATTGCATGTGGTGATACCATTCCGGACCCCCTGTAAATTATCTTCACTCATTCTGGGCCTCGTAACTTACAGATTTACAATGAATCTCTCATATCAATTGATAGAACCTATGTGACCGGCTATAGCAAAACCCAGCACTGTCTGTCAAAATGAAAATGTAGATTTTCATACCATTGCAAAAGCCTTATCACAAACTTTCATTTGATGCTTTGTTCTAACTAATTGGTCAATAATTGGCGATTGTTTCAATTTTACAATCATAGGTCTTTTACACACATTGTTTAAACTTAAAATGTCAATTTCTTCAAAACACATGTTGGTAGACAAGTGCTGTGTTTTGCTATAGCTGATTACACATTAAGATAATCAGTTAATTGGGCGATTCATAAATCTTTGTTACAGAATCTTTGACTGGCCAAAAACATTTTTGGGTGTGAGAATGTTGAGTATGCATGTACTAAATCCAAGTAGCTGTGACTGTTATAAAGGATGTGTTTACAAATTTTTTTTAGGGGGTATTAGGTCCGTCAACATAAAGATTTAGGATTCAGTCGATTGATCCAACAATTGATGAATTTAGTGTATGATCAGTCGATCAGCTATGTTACATTGAATCGTAAATCTTTGTGTTACAGGGCCCAAGACAGATCCTGAAATCTTTGGCAAATAGGAACAATAAACACAGATGATGGCGGATGTCTAGCACCATCAGTCAAGTATCATAACACTACTATGATTACTACCCCAGCTAGGATCTATATGTAGCACCATCAGTCAAGTATCATAACACTACTATGATTACTACCCCAGCTAGGATCTATATCACAACAAATGGATTATGAGTTAGTAAGCAGATCAGCTTTAAAGGCACAATGTCATAAAGCTTTGAGAGGGCGCTTTTTGCTTACAGGAACCGGGTGGGCTATGTATAAAGTCGATGTGAATTTCAGAATCTCATAGTGAATGGGTTGATGAACCTGTCTATAGATACAGACTACCTGCTTATAAAGAACACTCTTGTGGGGTCTCCTTGGGCGGTCTTTATGGACAGGTTTGACTATACAATCACCAAACAGTCCTCAACATCTTGACATATTGCCTACAGGATCCAGAAGTCCATTTCATAGAACACTTACAATTGTTGCAAGTGTCCGATTATTGTAACTACCATGGCAACTGCTGTAATGCTCGATGCTGATTGGCTGTTGACCAAATAGTTACAATAGTTGGATACTTACACCAATGGCAAGTGTTTTTGTATGAAATCGGCTACTGATGGGTCCTGTATTAACTCTATGGGGATATCACAATCGCGTAGGGTACAGGTTAACCCATTGCCTATGGGAACCTGATGGGTCCTGTATTAACTCTATGGGGATATCACAATCGCGTAGGGTACAGGTTAACCCATTGCCTATGGGAACCTGATGGGTCCTGTATTAACTCTATGGGGATATCACAATCGAGTAGGGTACATGTCAACCCATTGCCTTTGGGAACCTGGTGGGCCCTGCATTAACTCTATGGGTATAACACATTCTAGTAGAGAACAGGTTAACCCATTGCCAACATTTATCGGGAAGGTCCTAGATTAACTATATGGGTATTACAAGGTCTTATAGAAAATAGGGTTAATTAATTGTGGTAGGTTCTGGGAAAATGTGTATCAAAATATATCAGATGTCCTTATATTGTTGTCATATGTGGATTATTACTTTGTTGTAGGTCTATGATTTATTCTGGTGCTTACTTTATCTCTTGCTTTAATATCTCTTCAGTTTTTGTTTTCCTTTCCATTCCAAAATGCATGTTCCTTAGATTGTGTTATGTAACTGCATACTAGTCAATTTTAGATAAATTGCATGAAT
>JAUELG010122238.1:0-10388 GCA_031471515.1 Dendraster excentricus | reverse complement strand
GTACAACGCATGTTATCATTCAAAAATAACCGTTAACGCAAGAGGGCGCTATTTTTAAAGAAATCATTGATTTTAGCCTTTGTTCATACAAAACTATGCATTTAATGTTGTGATTCCAAAGAAATATCACCAACAACATTTAAAATATCTATTTCGATTGTTTTCACAGCAGTTTACGGCATTTTTTTTTTATTTTTTTTTGTTTTAATATCGCAAAGTGATAGCCGGTGACTAACCCTTTTGAGCAAACTATATTTATGGACATTTCAGCCGATTCTGAACCGATTTCGATAAAATAAAGTTTATTTTGTCATTAAATTCGTATGTTCTTCCGAATTTGACAGTCAGTTTATCATTATCTCACAAGAAATTTAGGGGGCACTTCGGGACGTACCGATACGCAACCCTACCTTTAATTTTTTTTCCAGACACTGGCATAAAGAGTGGAACCAGACAAAGTGTTACTCACAGCGCTTTAAAAGCGCTTTAAAAACAAACTACACGACCAAAATGAATGTTCTTGGTATTATCGTTCATTGCCAAAGACACTTTATCCTATGGACATAATCTTTGTCTTTGTCCGGTTTCGTGTTTTTGTTTTTTTGACACCCTGTATAATTAATTGCCTATTTACTTAAGTTTAGTATTTTTTTTTTTAATTTCAATAATTTTAATCGGTGCGTATAGCTAGGTCCAAGCAACATAGATTAAGAGAAGGGGATTCAGTTTACTGATTGATGATGACATTCTTATTTTATTTAATTGCTATCATCAGGGGCGAATTTCAACATTTAGGGTTTGGTTTAGTGAAACTCCTTCCGATGCTCCTCATAATAAACATTATGTTCAACCATTCATCACGATATATTTGTACCTAAACTGCTAAATGCAGGGGGGTGGTTGAATTAGAGACTGTCGTCATCTCCTTACAGTATATTCCGATACCATGTGATAGAGGAGCTGGCTACCGCGTTTATCATATTAAGATGATAATCAAACGTCAATCAATATTTGCATCCGCGCCAACATTTGCACGCATTTCCTAAACGTTGTTAAACAGCAAGTTTAGATGAATGTATACTAGCGTAGACAGATTCTTAAAAGCCATAATGATGAACAGAGATAGGGACTGGAGAGGGAGGAGTAATCACATTAATTTAAAGGGCAATGAAACCCAAGCGAAATGTAGCTTTCATAGTCTTGAGATGATTAAAGGGGTAGTTTAGTTTTGGTAGAGAGGGCGTTGCACATCACAATTTTTTTGAGGTAATCAAAAACTGAGTGTCAAATTTGGGAAAACATGCAATTTTGATGGCAGAATGAACTTTATTGTGTTAAATTCGACCCAGAAATGACTGAAATATCAATAAATCTATTTGATCTAATAATTATTTGGGGCCGAAATAATTATGTGAATTTTTCAAAAAATTATAAAATGCTGACACTTTTTAAAATATTTGTAAAAGCGTGTTTAAATAGTTGTTGAAGATCTGTCAACTGAATCATTATTTAAATAAGGCATCACATGCATAATTTTGTATGACAATGGTTAAAAGAAATGTCTTTCTCGAAAAGCGCCCTCTTGTGTCTAAATGGCACTTTTTGAATAATAACAGGCGTTTCACTCAGTCGTTTATAATTATGTGTTCATTTTCGAGCATGGTGGAGTTTTAACAATGAATTTGTAATGTTGCTGTCCAGGTTTGGTTACTAATTTTCAGTCTTACCAAAACTAAACTACCCCTTTAAAAAGAACAATCTCAGAAAGGTAGAGTATAATCGGGTTAGAAACAAGAAAACTACGGCTCTTTGAAGATATCCATTTATTCCTGGGCAAGTCCAAGATAACGCGCGTGTTACGTATGGGACATTTCAGAGACTTCCACCTCCTAAAAAAATGTAGAGGGACTTTGGTTTTTATTTTTTACCATCTCTGTTACTGGTATCTATGAGAAGAATAACCTTGGTAAAGATGGTGACCTTTGACCTTTGCAATTATAGTTTATTAGATAAATGCGTGGTGTTACGTAAGGGACCAGAAGAAATAAGTTTTTTTATGAATAATTTTTAAGTTGAAAACTCTGTAAAAGTAACTTAGAGGACAGGTTGTTATTCAGTGTGGTAAAGGGTACATTACTTGGGTTTATTAAGGCAAAGTTAAATTTCATTATGAAGCACGCTTTTCGTGCAGGCTATAATTTCCGTTAAGACATGTTACGTATGGGACATTTTGTCCCCATTCGTTTACGGTAGCGAAATCAATATTTTAGGGTATTAGATAAAAATAACAAGTTGCTATGGTGATTGGTTAAAATAAGTGTGTAAATGTCCCGTACGTAACACTTTGTCCCATACGTAACATTTTTTAATTATCTTGTGGAACAAAGGTGTGTTTGAATTTTCTGAGCTTTTTATCATATTTTACTTTTAAAATGCATAAATGAGAACTTCCCAAAGTCGCACTTGAATTATTTGAAAAAAATGAAAAAAACTTCTTCATTTTGTTACGTATGGGACATTTCATGCTAAGACATGACCTAATTTGCAAAATTAATTAGGTCATAACTGAATATTTGTGTAAACTTTATATGGAGGTTTGAGTGGTCGTGTCTGTATATGAATAAATTATCATATCATTACATTTGATTTTTAGTGAATTTTTATGACTGTCCCATACGTAACGCCCTATTCACACTTATGCAAATGAGGCCCTTCAAATTTGCATAAATTTACATAATTTTCTTTTTTTTTTTTTTATTCAAAACTTCAACTCATGGGCTTCAATATGATACTATAGTTCAAGCAGAGATAATTGATTAGACAATAATACACCTCCGTCCATAGGGAAAATTAGGGTTGACATTTTTTCCGTCAGGCATGTCGGACGGATTTTTTTTTCAATGTTTCCAAGATAAAAACATTTATGAATAGAGGTGACCATAATAATCATTTAAATGTGTCATGCACAGCCATTTTCGATAAAATAATGTCCTAACCTTGCCAATGTAATTTTTTGAATTGCATTTGAGTGGCTATAGATCAGTTAAAAGTGTTTTAGACCATACCTCATAACAGCCTCAAATATTTGGCGCTCAAATATACCCATGGGCGGGGGTGTCTCTAAATTGCGTTTCGGAGCAGATATGCGCGCAGTTGTTTACACAATTGCGTAAATACAACATTTTTGTTTGAGGCTGTAGAGGTACTTAGAAAATTCAGATTTAAAAAAACCAAACATTTTTGGAATCAGTACCCTTCATACATTCAGAAAATAGTTTAAACTCAATTTCCATAAATTTAGCCTTAAGACCCCTTTTCTCACGTTGAGGCCCATATGAAACATGTCATCAGTAAATCAAGATGAAATTTCAACAGCTAGGGTCACATTACCTTGGACTTGCCCTCCTTTGGGAACTCGACTTGGCAACGCACTATGATAAGTGTGTGGACAACTCCCCAAATGTTTGTACACTGTTTTTGTACAGTTCCCATTTTTACAGTTTTCTTCATAATGATTTTTTTTTCCCCCAAACTCAAGATATGTTATGTATAAAAGCATTCTACAAATCATAAGTTGAACTCGAACGAAGGGTAAACATGTATTTTGAGATAACTGAATACATTTGAAATTTGGTGTACAAGCTGTATTAGGAGTTGTCCACAACTTTGCCAGAGAGACTCAAAGAATTATGGCTCTTTTCAAAGAGTCATAGATTTCTTATTTCTTGACCGATTGTGCTCAAATTGTCAGAGATGGTTCCTCTTCATCTTCTCAAGACTATGGCAGCAATAATTTTCTTGGGTTTCATTTCCCTTTAATACTCGAACGGTACATGTTTGCAATGTCCTTGATAATGCTACAACTCACCCCGTTCAAAATAGCCCATGAATGGTTGAGGCATTGCAGCTTTATACAAGGTAGCAGAAGGCCACAATACTATGCCGACCTATGCCTGAGTGGTGCATTGTTTGTTTGTTTATTTCCAAAATCACAACCAAAATTCATGAAGTGCAACGAGGGATTTAACAAATTCAGCAGAATTACAAAAAGACAAAAGCGCTGTCTTCTCTGTCTTCTCGATCCTTTGGGTCCCACAATTTGATACAGTATATACAAAAGTATGCATCTATATACAGTGATTGATAAGAAATTAAGGACGTTCCCCAGTTAAAGTGAAGTCCATGTCATTTTCTTCAAACTTTCCACACCTTAACCCATCCGAAGCCCAAATATGCAAATAAAACTATAGGTTCGTGTGCTTGATTTTCTTCTACGGGACTCTGAACAATATGGCAATCTGACATCCAGTATACAATGCTAGCATTACAGGATCAAGGCCATGATAGGCAACAAAATGTCCAATGGCAAATTTAAAACCCCACAGTTCTTTCAAAATCCACGCAATTTTCTCCAAACTTGGGAGGATTGTAGAGAAAGGTATCCAAAACAAGGAAACCTTTTTGAAAGTTGGGGTGTGTGCTCTTATTCTTGCTAGCAGCGCCCTCACGCGGCAGAAAACATCAGTATCCTACAAATCCTTCTCACGGACGTTTTCTGTTAGGGGTGGGATAATGGGGAATGTTGATAAAACTTATGCTGTACATTCAAAACCCATGTCAATTTCGTGAACCTTGCCAAACAAGTAGAGAAAGGATTACTGAATTCAGGAAAACTATCAAAATAGGGGGCTCGTGTGCTCATTTTTGTGCTAGCAGCGCCCTCATGGGACAAAAAACATCGCAAAACCACGAAATCTGGTCGGGAAGCTATCCAGTGATGCGATGATTGGGTGGGTTCATAAAACCTATGTTGTACATTCAAAACCCATGTCATTTTTACGAAACTTGCCAAAATTATAGAAGAAAGGATACTGAATACATAAAAACTATAAAAATGGGGTTTTATATACTCGTTTTTGTACTAGCAGCGCCCCCATGCGGCAGAAAACATCGCTCACAAAATGTGGTCGGGAACCTATCCAGGGATGCACTGATGGGGTGGGTTCATAAAATTTATGTTGTACATTCAAAACCCATGTCATTTTTACGAAACCTGCCAAAATTATAGAGGAAAGGTTACTTAATACATGAAAACTATAAAAATTGGGGGTTCGTGTGCTCGTTTTTGTGCTAGCATACACTGAACCTGAAATCAGTAAAAAACAGCACACAGTATATTGTGTAACTTTTGTTCGCATTGTGACGTCATAATACAATCTCACTGACCAACCTGCGCAGCTAGGATGCACACAAACATAACTGGGGAATGTCCTTAAATATAGAGACGAGAAAAGGCGAAATAGAGAAGTTTCAATCGTGTTTCATTTCGGTTACATTTTTTACAAACACACGCACATGATATATTTCACTGCCTTAATCCCGAGCAATGTCATAGCGTAATGCAACCGTTGACAAGGCTTCTCCGCCAGACAGTGCTCATTCTTTATTTACCTCTAACAGTCATATATTTATCCTTTTCAAAACAAAATGTTTGGTATAAGATATGTGCCCCTTCCTCCTCCTCCAACCAACCGTAGCTACGCCACCGGTACTGATGACGATTGTTAGAAGCACCCCTCCGAGACGTGTGTTACTAAGCTCACCCCATCTGGGAAAGGGGTGCATGCATGGGGTTATACAAGATCGCTGCAGATTGATGGCGCCATGTATAAAGTACCATAGTATCGCATCGCATGAGTTACCGACGCGTCGGTCCAAGTAATAGGCGCGTGTAATAAAGTGTACATGTATTGTGTGCGCGTCCGATGTTCAGTTCGCTCGTAGTCGTGCGTGCCGCATCGTTGCTACGTGTATTAATAAGTCAGCCATGGAAGTTGGCTAGGATGGGGGAAACATTGATTGCACTTCATTATATTCAGAACAAAACAGCAGACCCCATAGCAGGGTGCGCACATCTTTGTGTAGTATTAAGTGCGAAGTAGTTTTGTTCAGTTTCCATTTTAATCTAAACATTATGCACCATTCGATCTTTACGGTAATCAGCATTGCTCTGCTTATATTTGCTGGATAGTGAAATATCGGTAAGTTCCAACAACAACTGATAAACTATTAATGATTTCAAACTTATAATGAAAATGTGATAAATGTTATATTTTATTTCTTAATGATAGGTGCTCATGCTAAATCATATCAGTTGACTTATTTCATACCTTAACCTTATCCGATAACGGCTTATATAGGTCTGTACATTATGTTGGTCCAATTACACTGAATGTATTGCGTGTTTTACCAGGCGAGCGACAGAGGACACTATAATATGTGGAACAATGGTTTTGATAGTAGAGCCATGAGGGGTAGGAAGGGTTAACTTAGGGAATGCTTATGATATCAATATGTATGTATACCCATTCGTGTAATGTTGTGTTAAGGTATATGCCTAAATTGTGTATTAGAATGTTTATGAAATTAATTTGCTTATGAATTGAATGTTAATACATTATGTTAATACACAATATTATGTTCATTGATCGTTCCAATTTCATTATTCATATGTTTATGTTTTGCTTGTAAAGCGCATTGATAGTTATCACCAGTTCTGAAATGCGCTATATAAAAATCAGCTATTATTATTATTATTAATATTATTATGATAAACTAACTGGATGAGATGCGGCAATGAGTGGGGATGGGGACAGATACATGATATAATATAAGGACATTTAACCCACTATTCGCTGATAATATGTAAAAAAATGATTGTTTGTGTGTGTTTACGTGTGCGCGCGTGTACTTAATTCCCATTTTGTATTGTGTTTTCCAAAGGTTTATATAGAAACAGTGATTATCTTGTAAGAAGTGTTTAATGCGATGGCATTATGTTAACTATTTGTGTCAAAGTACCAAGCTTACTCTGGATTTGCTCCCAACGAAAAGGCCGATTTCCAAAGATTGTTAGATATGGCACAGTTTTGTTTCTCTGAACTATACTTTCAATTCTGTAAAGAAGGGGACTCAATCTGAATGCAGCTGTCCTCTTAGGGCTGTCTCACTTGTGAGATGGAATTTCATTATCGCGATTTCATCATCGCGATGAATACGTTAATAATAGAAATGACAGTATTTCGTCAACGACGTATATTATAGAATCTTTGCCTTTTCAAAGAAATTGTCAGCAGTAAACTAATACCAATTAAAGAAACTGTTGATTATTGGTAATTCCCGAAGTATCAAAATGAAACTTTGACTGTCAAATTTTCATCAAAATCGGTTCCGAAACGACTTAAATATATTTTAATGTATTTCTTTTAATGAAATAAGGTTGATTACTGCCAATCACCAAAGGACATTTTAAACTTTTTTAGAATAAGGTATACACAAATGCGCACAGACTACTTTGAAAATAATCTGATTTTTTTTTGTAAGTCGTTCATGATATTTCGATTTAGGTAATGATTGTTTAGACTAATATTAAATGCATAATTTTGTATGAAAACAGGCGATCACCAATGTTTTATTTTAAATAGCCACCTCTTGAGTTGTAATGAGCATGGTGAAGTAATAATGACGCACCTATTGGTTGACCAATACTCAACTATCCTTTTTAAATATTCTGCTCCATAGACATGAGGTAACCGTATAAGAAATACAGTCAGTCAAACCTGCTCATGCGACCACCTGTCTATAGCGACCACCTGCTCATATCGACCACTCTCTGGCCCCCCGTGAAAAAAATAAGGTGTTAAGTGACCTGCCTAATACGACCACCTGCCTAACGCGACCAGCGACCATTCCGTTTGGGTCCCGACGCACGTATATAACCTGTGTATAGGGACCAGAAATGATCGCCTGAGCGAATAAGACATTAATTTGGTCTATGGTCGCTAACAGCACCAATGCTGATCATGTCAACATCTGAGCAAACCACTAAACCATTAATTACCGATACCAAGTGATGTAGACTAATAAACAAATATTATTCGTGCTCTTCACTTAACAAAGGAACCAAATACTTCAATTAAATTGAACAAATACAGTATGTTTAAATTTCCCCTTGTCTTCAGATTTCTATTGAAAACTAAGCACCGGCCTACACATTTACAAGTGCAGCTGATTTTCTCAAGTTTCATGGTGAGTATATTTTAATGATGCACTTTTAAAGGATAGTAAAACATTTAATATCATTTGAAATGTAATGCCATACATAATTTCAATTTTCGATGTGGTTATGCGTGCAACGAAATAATATGGATACACGCGTGTAAGGTTGCCAATTATATGTACATACACATGTGTATAGGCACAATAGATAATAATAGAAATTCAAAATGGCCGCCAATTACCTGTCTAATGCGACCACCTGTCCATAGCGACCGCATTTTGCCGGTCTCTTGAGTGGTCGCTATAAACAGGTTTGACTGTATCGTTATTAGGGTTAAATTCGAAGCCAGGAAAATCTACTCATTAACCCCTTTTATTAAGGGGGCGGGGTGGAGGGGGGAACTTACGTCTTTTTAGTTTCCGATCATGATTATATTTTTCTTAGAGAAAAGTTGTTCAAATTTTACATGAATTGTATATCATGCTAATTAAATTGGTGTCCCCTCCCTTTGTACGACTGATGCGGATGTCGATTTCTTTTTGTTTTGGGTATAATAAGTTGCCCTTAAAGCGCCCCTCCAAAACAGTTACTTTAGGTTACTATAATTATCTTTCCCGGCTTGTAGGGCTTTGGAGCATAGATTGTACTCCATCATATTAAACACATTTTTCCATTTTCCAGGTATCAAGATCAGTTGATCTTCACCAGCAATACGCTACATAATCGTACAAAATCGGTAAGTCTCAACTAATTAAGTAAGTTAAAATCTCATTTATTCAATTTTCAGAAAAACACCAATTGCTTAAACATGGTTCGTTTTATTTTAAAATGACAGGTATGTTAACCAATTGCATATGTTCAGTATTACACGCATTCCAACTTCATCTGAACTACAGCTTACATGACTGTGTACATTATTTAGTAAATGAGTGCATTATCTAGTAAATGTGTACATTATTTAGTAAAGGTATCATGTATTATTAGTTATTAGGGGGCAATAACGGGCAGTTATCGTTTGTATTTATTCTTCTTAATATATTAGAACTGTTGTATCCCAAAATTGTTTGTGTTATTTCCATATTGTTATCATTAAACATGGGCCGTGTAAAGGTTCTGAAAGTGGAGGCGAAGTGGGCTACTACTGACATTTGGGCTGGTATTTTTGTGATGATGTATTTCTTTATGTTGGGCCTAAAACCTGAGGGTGGAGGGTGGGGGGATCCCTTAGAACTGCAGGGACCCAGTCAGGATAGATTCCAAAAATGGGTAATATACCATACTTAAAGTACACGGAAAAACGCCTTGTATGTTTTCCATAATGGCATACAAAATGGCCGCCATTTTGTGTTTTTTCACACAGTCCTAACTGTAGTCAAGCTATAAACATGATTGAAGGGTCTACAAATATGTTTTAACGAGATCGATAAACAAATGCATTTTTAGGTATTGATATAATGATATAATGATATATAAAGATATAAATCTGAAATATAGTGGCCATTTTCTTTACCCATAATTTTTGCTCTAGTCAAGCATGAAACAAAAAGAAAGTCTATTTTGAATGTCTAAATTTGAATAAAAAAGTGGACAGTGTATCACCAATTGAGAAAGACAAAGTGCAGAAAGGTCCTGGAGAAGACAAGTTAACTCCTGACATATTGAAGCTGGGAGGAAAGAGTACTGTCGACATCTGGACAAAATTATTTAACATGATCCTCCACCTCGAAGAAGTTCCTAATCAGTGGAATGAATCCAAAGTTATCATACTGTTTACAAAGTAATTACAGACCTATTAGTTTATTACCCCACGTGTACAAGGTTTTAACAAAAAATTTTCTTGCAAGAATCAAACGACAGCTAGATGAAAATCTAGATGTACTTAGTTTGTTAGTACTAAATAGTTTCGATTAGCTACGTTTGTCTGTCTTAATTATTTTGTGAATGATTCATTTTGTTTGTTTGTATTTTTTATTGTATGCATGTTTGTGTGTGTGATATAGTATTTGCATGGATATATTTCAATGTAATTTTTCCTTTAGTGATTTAAGCAATACAGAATTAAAGGCAAGTTTTTGATGATGTGCAATACAACTATAATGATATTCATATACATTTTGATTATTTAAAAACTGATGAATATGATGATATAAATGATGAGTATAAGGAATAGGATCCTGATGATAATTTTTTGTAACAAATAATCCAGTGAAGTATTGGCTTCCCGATGAGTTTAAGACGAATATAGCTACTGTTAGGAACACTTTGAATAATTTTAGTATGCTCCATTTTAATTCCCGCAGTTTATATAAAAATGTTGATGCTATTTATC
>JAUELG010122128.1:0-10389 GCA_031471515.1 Dendraster excentricus | reverse complement strand
GCCCCCGGCCCCCCTCCCCCCCCCCCCCCCCCCAGCTGTTACGCCACTGCTGAATGGTCATTGATAATCATTCCTAATAAAAAAAAATATTTGTGTTTAGAAAAAGGGTGGAACTATATTTTAAAGTTGATATTAAATTATTGATATTGTAAACACGATCATTGCAAATATACTGTACATGTATATTACAATGTATTAATTGAACGTTATAAAGAATGTCAGGTAAAGCGTGTATCTTAAAAGTAAATATTCTGGCACTTTCTAGGTATTATATTCGATCAAAACTTCTTTTCAAAAGTTCCTTTTATGTACGATATATTGATTTAATGTTCAACTGAGGAGAAATATGCATTTTCTATTACTTCGTCTGTGCTACAGACTGTTGCAAGTAAAATCGTGTATTATTTAATTCCGGCCTCTTATAACCCGACATGCTTTAAAGTCTGGATGTCTCCTCCACATACTAATGGATCTTTGTCGATAGGGGCGTAACAGGGGTCAATTGTCAAGAGGGGGCAATTTCCCCGATTTGAGGCAGATTTTCCTGGTTGGAGGTGGTTTTGAGGCAGATTTCCTGTTGAAGGTGAACATTTCTCTGTCAGCAGGCAAAAAAGGCTGATTTACCATTTTCAAGTTTTTTTTCCGGCCAAGGTTCTCGCCCCCCCACCCCCGCCTGTTACACTACTGTTTGTGGGGTAAAGTTCTCTTCGACTGGAATAATTCGATTTAGAGGGAGAGTATACACTCGGCCATGAAATTGAATACCTCAGCAACTCAACGAATATTCCCGCAGAAGGGCAACGTGACACCGAATTTGCGAAATTGTATAGATTTGAAGAAGCAACATTTTACAAAATACAACAAAATGCCTCTTTCTAGTCGGGCCTCCTGCATGTGAAATTTGTTGTAATGTTACATTATAAAGATGTGTTGGGTGATCCCATCCACATGCAACTCCACGTGTAAGACATTGGAATACGTATACATAATGTATAGTAAACACCTGTTTTTCCCCGCTACATTTTCCGTCTCATTATACTGTATAATGTATTTCCCTTCTTGTCTTTGTTTGTCATCATCTTGTTTATTCTCTATACACATTATTCCCCCCTTACCTGTCCAAACCTATTGCGTTGTCGTTAAGAGCAGGCCTTTTAGTCGATGACAGCATCTCCATCGGACCCGCTCCCCAGGGTTGGTTGCCGTGGCAACGTTCATCAGCGAGCAAACCTCGGGCCCGCGGAGTCAAGTCAGAAGGTGCCACGCCATGCAGCCATCTCACGTAGGTACAGTATGCATGCATGCATGTATCATTCCGATGCAGACGTAAAGACCAAGGAAGATGGTATAAGGCAGGGACTGCGGTATGATTTTGAAAGTGGGGGGCTGACCACATTTGACCTGTTATGTATTTCTTTATTTTTGCTTATGTATTTCTTTGTTTTAAGCCAAAAAAGTGGGGAGGGGGCTGCAGCCACCAAGCCCCCCCCCCTTCCCCCCCCCCCCGGGTTCCGTGGTCCCTGTAAGGGTTATCCACAAACGCCGCGAGAATACAATACATTGAGCGCAAAATCACGATCATCATTCGTATCACGGCAAACTGACAAATCAAGGCTTTTTTCCAGCCTGAATTAGTATTAGTGCAAAGTTTGCAGTTTTGTACTTGCTTATATTAAACATGTTAAAGGACATAAATAATTCAATGTACTTTGACACCTATTCCATAGTTGACGGCTCGAAACATATAGGTCTGCCGAAAAGAATCCATGAAAATAAACACAATAGTGATTTAGGACTAATTTCCTGATGCCAAATCTCACTTAGCAGCCCGTTTACGCCCCACCCTCTTGAAGGGTCCGGAATCGGCAGTGTGATTAACATGTGATAGAAAATGTATTGGCTTACGTCATGACGCGTTATCTACAGAATTTAGTTCATTAGTCCATTCTATAGATGACGTCACATTTTGGCGATTTAAAAGAAGCAACAGAGAAACTAATTTAATTTGATTTGTAAAACTGTATGGAACTTAATTCGAAATCAATAAATTCCTGGAAAGGCGAAAGAAAAAAAAACATTGTCCAAATCCTCAAAATACAGTCGGAATTCTAGAAGTTCACGCATACATTGTTGTATTGGTATCAACAATAAAAGCAAAGGAGAGGTTTCGGTTTTTAAAATTTCCCTTTCGTTAAAAAGATATTTACGATGTAGCGTTCCGATGTTAAATTATTAAATGGATCGTCAAAACCGTGTAACCGTGTAAAAAGTGAGTGCAATGAATAGTGAATATCAGAGTTATTATTCAGCCATATAGAGTGCATTTAACTTGGCATTTTCACACAACACCCACTGTACATATCAGATAACAACAATATTATACCAGGCCCTCAACACTTTTCGATGTAAACCTATGTCAACAAAGTTACTAGATCCCTTGGAGAGGTGCGGTACTCAATAACAATTAGTCCTACACCTCGTTGTAATGGCAACTACAATTTGGTTCCCATTTTCCGAAATTTGTTGCAAAATCCCTCTGTTTAGTTATTTAAAATCGAAAAACATAAATATAGCTCACACTTGCGTACTAGTGGGTGCTTTGGGGCGCTTGGGGGGGGGGGGGGGGGGGGGGGGGGGGGGGGGGGGGGGGTTTGGGGGGGTGGCCCCCCCCCCCCCCCCCCCCCAAAAAAAAAAAAAGAAAAAAGAAAGAAAAAAGTAAAATAAATAAATTTCAATCACGCCTTTTTCTAATTCGATAATCATTGATAATGGGATTTGGTTTAGTAGCCCCTAAAAATGTTTTGCTCATTCACCACTGATAGCTCAATAAATAGATATATACTTGGTTAGAAGGTGCCAACTAGCTCACGCTACATCATCGATGCACACATGGCGCCACGAGAAGACGATATAAACATCGTGCGCAAATCACACTCATCATTCGCAGCAAACTATAAACAAATCAAGACTTTGTTGACAAGCACCTGATTTAATTTTATCGAGAAGTTTGCAGTATTGCATTTGGAGGTGCGGTGCTAAAATCTCGACGATTCCATCTCTTCTCCTCGCTGCAAATGCAATTCAATTTTTGTTTCTATTTTAGCACACATTATGTTAATTCGTCCGTTTGAATGGTTCGTGGTCAAGTATAATTGAACAGCGTGCATATGGGTTTTTATATCAATTAGTGACAAGCACTAAACAAATCAATGGCATCACTGTATTGAGTTTAATTGCAGAAAGATAATTTCGATTATTTAAAATGATAGCTTTGTTTATTACGAAATAAAAATCAAAATGTATGCATGTAATTATCCAATTACAATATGTAGATGACTTTTTGTTCATAAAACATCGTTGTACTAAAGCTGTTGCCAACTTTACTATAAGTAGGTGGCATTTATAATGCATATGTACGTACAACATATCCTTGTGATTTTAGTATATCTTTCCATTTATGTTGACTATTTCGAGGTTATTATGCAGTTTGTTTGCATGTTTAGCTCATATCCCAAACCCTGATGCAGAATAACTGCATGCGCGGACCTATTTATGTAAACTGCAACGGAAGCCATTACACGCTACCGTGCATAATATCCAATCCCGCGAGGTCCAGGAATAGTATTGATTTCGGCCAAAGCTACCAAAGCAAAACTACCCCTTTAATAAATCGATTTGCCACGATAAGCTCACAGAATATTCAGGGCCCGTTTCATTTTTGTTTAATAGTCGTTAATGAACTGGCATAAACTTCATAACCGCTGTCTAGTAATTTGTTGTAAAAGCTGACACGAATTCTCGCTTTTTAAACCAGGAAAACAGCGTTGTATTTTAATGAAACTCACAGATGTGTTTTTAAAGAAGAAATAAATAAACCATCTATCTAAGGAAACAAGAACATGACCATGGCAGGCAGGTGCCCTGGATATATAGGCAGATTTCAAAATCAAATTAATTAAATCTGCTGGTGCAAAGTGTTACCAGTAGTCTTAGTATTTTACGCCACTAGGCACAAGTCGAGCCACACATTGAGAATTCAAGTCAATGCATTTGCTCTGCTCAATCATGTTATTGGTTGAATTTGCTTGCTTGAACTCGTCTTCATCTTGGATTGTTGTTACCTCTGATGCCAACAAGTTCCACTCAAGTATCATGGTCCCCTGGTTGGCAACTCTCACGATCTCACGCATTGGGCGTGAGACACACGCGTTTTTCCTCTTTATTCTCACGCTCACATGATTTATTCAAATCTCACTCCCATGTCTCAGCATGATATAAATTAAAGATAATAGAGGTTTTCGTTTAGTTTATATATTTTATAAGCACTTCCATCAAGTTAAAGTAGCGTTTTTTATGTGGTACACACCAAGCGTGACATGCGTCTCGTAACTATAAGCATACACATGGTCATGTAAAATTTAGTGAGCGTTTAGGGCCCGGGTATGAAAGAGTATTAAATAATTTAAGTAGAGAATATTGAAGGAAAAGTTCAGAGCCCTCTATGTGGATCCCAACTAATGACAGACAGTCTATGGAGGTACTTAAAGTGGCCAGGCAAACTAAATTCATGTTCCCTTGTGTTCATCTCACAGTGTACACAAAAACTATATTGGTAAGCCATCTGACCCAAACTTGTTTATCTTGTTTATTTGAAAACATTTTAGTGATTATTTTTCTCCTATTGTCAAGCCCCCTCTTCTGAAACCCTCTCCAGAGTAAAATTCTATTGTTGACCCGTTGTGACATCCTCAGCCATTCACTGCTCAGTTACAAAGAAGTTACCTTCACCCAAGCTGAGTTCCTAATAACAATAGCATCACACGGTTGAATTGAAGGTTATAGCTCGTTATTCCGAAGGTTCGTTATTCTGAAGGTTCGTTATTCCGAAGGTCCGTTATTCCGAAGGTTCGTTATTCCGAAGGTCCGTTATTCCGAAGGTTCGTTATTCCGAAGATTCGTTATTCCGAAGGTTTGCTATTCCGAAAACAAAATCAGGTTCGTTATTCCGGAGGTTCGTTAATCCGAAAAAGAATTCAGATTCGTTATTCCGAAGGTTCATTATTCCGAAGGTTCGCTATTCGAATAATGAACCTTCGGAATAACGAACCTTTGGAATAACGAACCTGATTTCGTTTTCGGATTAACCAACCTTCGGAATAACGGACCTTCGGAATAACGAACCTTCGGAATAACGAACCTTCGGAATAACGAACCTGATTTCGTTTTCGAAATAGCGAACCTTCGGAATAACAAACCTTCGGAATAACGAACCTTAGGAATAATGCAACAAATGTTCGGATTAACGATTCTTATTTCGTTTTCGATTAACAAACACTCAGGTATCAGGAAATTTGCGTGTTCGGAATAACAAACCTTCGGAATAACGAACCGCAACCGAATAGAATACAAACTTACACCTTCAATCTAAAAAGCTGTTGCTATTTCAGAAAAAAAGCATTGTCTAAGCTATTGCATGGAGGTATTCAGGGCGTGCTTTTGTGTGGATGTTCTTTGTGCTCTTTCATCTATAATTGTTAATCTCATGGTAGCTGACCAGTGACTGATAGATGATGTTACAACAGGTCAACAATAAAATGTACTCTGGGTGTTTCTTCTAGGAGGTGAGGCTTAGCAACATGAAGAAAAATAAATTAATGATAAAATGTTTTAAAATATACAAAATTTATTTTTGTACACTAATACAGATGAACAAAAGTCAACATGCATTTGGTTTATAGGTAGGGCCCCTTTAAATTATCACAGGTCGGCAAAATACTGGATTATTGATATGTTTTTTTTTACTTTTTCATCGATATTCATGCATAATAACCTTGCACGAGTGTGCCTCGTGCATGAATATACCACAACCAGTGGCATGCCCGTGTCACGTTTTCACAAAATCCGGCAAACATGAATAGGGAACCCACCAGAGAAACATGATCCAACGACGTGGATGAGGAAAATATAATTTTATGACAATTCCATGGATCCATATTTGAACAAATATTATGTTTCGCATTTTTATATATTTTGAATAATCTGTGGAATGTATTTGGGCCCCGAATATTTATAAAATCAGATACATTTATTAAATTTCGACCAAATAAAATTTATTCTGCCATTTAAAATGCACGTTCTCCTCAATTCAAAAGTAAATTTTTCCTTACCTCACCAAAAACTGTCATGTGCAGTGCCCTCTCTAGTGTGGGTTACTTGAGCCTCATATATTTTTGAAGTGTTGGTATTTAGTCCTGTATGTCGTGTAATTGCCTGTAACATAATTATTCCTGCTTACATATTGCCTAATTTAAGTCATGAATGATGATGCATGAATGATCTGAACGTCCTGCTTATGTTAACTAATCTAATGTATAAACATATGACAAGTGGAAGTGCATTTGGAATGCATTTTGTGCACTATACCGTCGTACTGCGTTTACCAAAATTAGACTACTTTTTCATCATCACTATAAATCATTTGCATTGTAGTCTATAACACGTACTTCATTACTCCTAAAATGTCCCTCTCTTCTCACGGATCTTACTATAATATATTATTTAGCCATGATATAAATGACCGCTTGCAATAAATTTATCAATATAATCTGGGCCTAATCCTACAACACTACCCCCAAATCCCACAAACATGTCCATTATACTAGTTTACAAAGGAGTTCTAATATATGGCAATGATGTAACCTTTTTATTCCGCTAGCGCTTACACGCACGCTGACATATTTTCACTTAAATTGATCCGAAATACACCCTACTTAATCCGTGTTTCCAATATACCGTCACCCGTTTGCGCATATTCATCCTACGGCGGCCTCTCAATTTAATTAGTCTAATTGCGCTGCGCGATTTCCACAATAATGTAAAATCTAATCGCGGGAAAATGCAGAAAGAGTAGTTGCCAACGCGACGAGCTTAATTTGGTATATTAAATTAGCGACTGTCGGTCCAAGAATAAATTGTTGTTCCTGGTTACCAAACTGTGCCCGTTGAGATGGAGTCTATTGTATTCGCGCGTGCATTGTGCATGAATAATTTCCCCCTTATTACGCCATGTCATAGACTTCGCACGACTTTCAATAGGCTGCTGTGTTATGTTATTATTATTTTATTACTCGTTTCTGCTTCGGAAGAAAACATCTATATAATGTTTTGTGCTCCTTTGTCATGGGCACACATGCACATCTAAGTGAAGTCATGATTATTGTGATCAAAGTCATTCAGCATTTAATGGGTTACCTAGCAAAGCTTGTAACGAGACGTAATGTACATCAGCGGCGATGACAGTTCTTTATACTTCACTGCACATATGAATACCTATGTGAAAAAAGGCCCGGGGATAAAGAAATGCCAAAAGACCCCACTAAACAATAAAAACCTGTCCATGTCATCATCGTACAATTTAATCAACTATGTACTAAGTTATTTACGATAACATTTCGATATGAATGCCCCCTTTGGCTATATTGGGCGAATGGGCATCATTGTCAGTTTGTCACTTAGCATAATCAGCACACTACCGGAAATCGAGTAAGTAGATCACCCCGCGTTACGTATGAGGCGCCGTTTGTAAATTTATTATTTACACATATGATATGTTATATAATAAATTTTTAACGTATAATAACCATTATTTACATATAATGTAAGTAAACGTATCAATTTATTTGTAAATAATTTGCATAAAATTTTAATTGTTTATATTATATAATTATTATTTATACTCCATCAGGTAGAAATAATTTTAAGCCATACTTTATTATATATAAATAATGCAATTGCAGATTGCAATTATTCATGAATAAATTTACAAATAAATTGATACATTCACTTACATTATATGTAAATAATGTTTATTATATGTTACATAATGATTATATAACATACTATTATGTGTAAATAATAAATTAATAAACAGCGCCTTGTAGTAACTGGCCATATTATCACTTTTCATGGTTTATGAGAGAACGATCAACTAATTATGATGATTATTTAAGTATATCACGATGGTATCCTCTTTAAATCCAAGATGACCGCCCTTGTTATGATATCATGAAAACTTTGATTGATTTCATTGGAAAAGTCAATGCTAAAATTAAAGAAGAAAAAACACAGACATATAGCTGTTCTAGAAAATCAAGGGTGGCATGCATCTTTGATTTCACTTTAAAATCCATAATCACATTACAAATCTGAAAGGGAAAACAACATTTTCAATTACAAACAGTCATGTCATTCTCTGGAACACAACATAATAAGACCGTTCACGACTCCAACTGGGCCTATCTAGTTTGTCCGAATAAGTTAGTCCCCATTCTTCAAGTTCGTGTATTTTGATAAGAATCGTAAGAATCAGCGCGAAAAAAAGCAGCGCACGTACATGTAAGCTATTGCAAACCTCTTATAATTCCCCGTGTATAAACTTAAAATAAACGAAGGCTGTATTATGCATTAAGTTTGAATTATAAACTGATAAACTTTCTGCAAGTTCTCGCGTTACGGACCGCAAAATGCAAACCGAATCTTAATTGAATCACAATTACTTGGACAAAATATCCATCGTATTGTATTACCATTAACTATCCACACTATCCCAAAGCCCTGTATCTTTCTTCTTGATGCAAACTGTAATGGATATCTGTGTTATTGTTTGAATTAAAGGAATCCAGTAACTGTTGGCATGTATACAGAAAGTGACGATTGGGTGGTATAATGTATAGCTGTGTGATTTGGTAAGGTCTTCCGAGTATTATGTTACAATCAAACGTCAAACAGATTTTATATGCCCGAGAAAAGAGAGAAAATGCAAAATGATTATTTCCTCCCTCATTGCTCTGACTAACATCCACAGTTATGACATCTAGTGGATAGTGAGAATTAAAAAAAAATTGTAAATGTCTTTTTAACGAAAGGGATATTCGGAAAAGCCTGTTTTATGCGTTGATTGGCAATGCGAATGCATCAATCTGTGAGAGAACCGCTCGATGTATGATGATGGTCTGTAGATTTAGACAATGTTACTGTCAATTTAAAGAGTCTTTCGAAAAAAAAATCTGCTCTCAAATGGTCTAAAATATCCCTGTGTAGCTCGGAAAGGATTTGTTCATGAAATCTTATATCAAAGCGCATGAGTATATTATTATCGTTGAAATCTTCTTGTCTCTAAAAAGGATTATATTGAGTTGAATATAATTGATATTTCATTGCTGAAAATAGCTACAAGATAAGTATAGATAAAAGTGTTCCTTTATTAAATAAGTTATGCTCTACTTTAGGATTAAAGGCCAGTTTTAAAAACGACCCCTTTAAAAAAATGGAATGGAAGCTCTTCTTACCAATTATATATGAAAAAATATGTTTTGTACTAATACAGGATGATACAAATTTTGCCTGGAAACCGCCTACTAAATGTCTTGTTCAATCCTCGGAATTCTAGCGGTTGCAATGTTTCCCAAATATTGTACCAGTCATGCTCATGTATCGCTAATGTAAACTTGATTGGCCAACAAAAATTATAATAATTTACGGAAGATATCAAACATTTACTTATTCCCAAAGACCCACAAAGACGTAGGTGGGACGAAGCTCGTCTTCGAATTCTCAGAAGATTTAAAGAGATTGTCGAGTTCTGGAGAGTACGTTAAGGTCGCACTGAATTTAAATATCCCAAACCTGCATCATTACATAGCTATAACTCAAAAGGAATACAAAATTACAATGCACTTAGTAAAGATCCTGTTATCATTAAAAAAAAGATGTTCCAACTCGTCGGTTTCAACCATTTTGAATAAAATATTGTACATGTGATGTTTTGATGAAATAGTAATTAGATAGAGAGATAATAAAAAAAAACTTTTAAAAAATCTTAATACTTTTTTTGTAACTTGTTTAAAAGAGGAAATATGTTGGTTTTATGTTTAATGGCTGGTTCAAAATGATAATAATTAGGGTGGGGCCCACATTCCTTACAAATGACTAGATGTTTTATGGATATTTCAGCCGTTTCAGAACCAAAACTAAACTATCTCTTTAGTATCATGTATGCATACAATTTGCTGTCATTTTTGTCGATGATTAGTCTGAGATTTCATTAAAAATAATAACGTCTGTGTTCGTGCATGTGTTTAAGATGAACGTTAGTGTGCTATTGTGCTTATGTTTGTGTGTGCTTGCAATTATGATTGATTATGTGTTGCGCGCGTGCATGTGTTTGTGCGTGTAAATGTGTAAGTGAGAGTTTATGTGTTTGTGGATGTTGCATGTGCGTTTTTTTTTGTATGTGCGTGTGAAAGTGTGTATATGTATGTGTGTTTGTGTGTGTGTGTGTGTGTGTGTGTGTGTGTGTGTGTGTGTGTGTGTGTGTGTGTGTGTGTGTGT
>JAUELG010122017.1:0-10389 GCA_031471515.1 Dendraster excentricus | reverse complement strand
CCCCTATATCAAAATATATCAGAGAACACATTATTTATCATTTATTATGGGTGGTTTTAAGGCAAGTTTTACATTCTCATAGCAGAAATATTTGAAATACATAGAAAAATGTGAGGCGTTGACATCATCAACTCGCTAATTTGAATATTCATAAGGACTATTCAAGAAGTGTTTTCCGAAAAAATGTGAAATTTCAATATGTCATAACTTCCTTATTTCTTATCTGATTTGCATCATTTTTGCAGGGTTCTGTAGGGAATATTTTTGTCTCTTTTTAAATTTAATCAGATCCTGGACTGGATTTCCCCTTTAATAAATTAGGCTTTATCATAGTAGGAGAATGAGTGGAACTGGTTATTAAGAGATTATTATCATCAACTGTACTTTTATATTTATTGTAGAGCTGAGACTTATTCTATTTATGTCACTTAATCTTGAAACAGTGTCTTTACGTTTAAAAACAAAATATATGTTTGACTCAGTACTAGTTTATTTTGTACATGTTTGTTACGGCATTTGTAGGGAACCTTGAAAGGTTTTGACCAGACAATCAACTTGATCCTAGATGAAAGTCATGAGAGAGTGTACAGCAATACAACAGGTGTGGAGCAAGTGGTCTTGGGCCTTTACATTATCAGAGGCGACAACATGTGAGTACAAAATACAACCTCATTTTGCCCTCAGACTGAAATGCTCATACATGTAATTGTAGTAGTAAATGGTAAATGTGAATTAAAACTATCTTGTCCCATCTTTTAACAACTGCATTTATTGAATAACATAATTGTTTGTTTATCTTCAGAGCCGTGATCGGGGAAGTAGATGATGATGTTGATACTGGTCTGGATTTGCCCAACATCAGAGCAGAGCCCCTCAACGCAGTGGTCCACTGACATCATCATCGCGTCATAATACCTAGGAACATGGAACAGTATTTATGATCTTCATCAGCTAGAAAACTGTCCATTACACTACATCACGGTTCTCCTTTACTTTTTCTTTCAGCTGGCAAAAATTACACTTCAGATGGGCTCTCATTTGTCACTGTGTGTTGTAGATCTTAATATATTGTTGGCCAATACCGAGTTTTTAGCCAGTTTCTGGTCGCCAAATAAATATTTGGTGGTCATTGGCCATTGCCTTTGAATATTGATATTATACATTATAACAAAGAAGAATCCTGAGCACTATTTCTTCACAAACTGGAAGACTGTTCGTCAAACTTGAACATTGACTCTGGAATGTTCTCCATCATTTAATCTTGATTTATATTTAAAGACAACCTTCATAAACTGAAAGCTTGCTTGTTACCCCATTGCCTAGTGATACATGGTGGCTTTGGTCTGTTGAACTTGAAATGGATATCGTGTTTAAAATGCTTCCATTTTTTCATTTTTGATTCAAATTTTAAAGAAAATTCTGTATAAACTGAAAACCTGTTTGTTGACTGACGATCCAGAAACAATCTCTTTTCAGTTTTCACAAACTGGAAGACTGTTTGAAATGCTCTCCATCTTAAATCTCAAGTTATTGTGCTTTTGAAAACATTCTTTATAAACTGAAAACTGGAGTGTTCACCAATTGCTTACAGGAGCGTGGTGGGTCCTTTATTGACTGTATGGGAATTTTCATGATGAATTTTGATTTGGAAACTATTTTAACATGGAATTAATATTCAAATATTTCATGATAACATTATTGAAATATTTAGACCATCATTGTCCAAGAAATTGATGGGTCTTGCCGAAAAGAAAAAAAAAACAGATTAGAATATTCAAGTTGAAGTTTATCATGTGGTGTATTCAGAGCCCCAATGCTTCATGAACACTTTGTATTCATACTTTATACTTGAATGACCTATTTTCCCAGGTGGAACTGTTGGGCAAGTAATATCAAGGATTTGTACATATCAGTGGCTCGAGGGCCAATAGAGAAATCTGGTGGCCTGAAGGTGAAATTTAGTGGACTCCGGCTAGGGGGCGATTGCAAAGTTGAGCCCTGCTTTATAGAAACTGATTCAGGTTTAAACTTCTTTTTCAGGACATAGAAGACCCTTTGAAATGACAATGAATGTTTGCAAGATCTATCTTGCAAACTTTGTACAGTGGAACCATGTTAAATAGAGTTCAGGATCTAAGGATCTATGATATGGTTCTTTGATACCAGTTGTAATTGTTGTAAAATGTCAATGAAAAAGCATTCTGTTTTAGAATAACATCGACAAATATATTGTATGTAAGAATTATTTAGTAAAGTAGTTCAATTTATCACAGAAACTACAAAGGATAGCAACATTTGACAATTGAAGTTTCTGATTTTTAATTATTTTTTGCAAAGTAACAATTGCTATTATTTCCATTTCCTCATATAGCATGAAGATGCAGTAAATACAAACCACCCTAATATTGAAATAAAGTTAAATATTCAACAGTATTTTTCTGGTAAGAAACCAAAGGGAACAGTGGCAGGGGCATGGGAGGGGTAAAGGGGAGGGGGGGCATATGCCACCAATTTGAATCAAATGCATGAGGGGAAAATTCTTTACACAAAACAAAGAAATGCATGCTAATGACAATGCATTTGTAAACAATTCTATTGATTTAGTAAAAAATATGCACACCTCCCAAGCCAGATGAACTGCTATGGTATTTTGCCATGTTACATTTTGGAACTATCTTAGTATTTAATTTCATTTTGACCAATAGTATGTTAATGTACATGTGCTGTAAAGCTTTTTCATTAAGAGCCCGGATCCAAAATCCTGGTGTAATGTTGCAGGTTGAAGCTTTGTATACCCGTTTTATTTTTGCATAGATATAACAAAGTACAATAATCCAATTGATATAAAAAGAAAGTTCATGTAACTTCGCATCTTCAGCTACATATCAGTTTCAAGTGAACACATACACACAGCCATGCTTGATGCAGTTCATTCTTGTACCATCACTTAAATGTCCATAAAGATATGAAGTTTGTGTACATGTACTATTTTTATTTGACTTGACCAAGTCGTTTGTACATACAGTGTAAATATGTGTGATTTTATGCCCTTTGATACCTATGTAGAAATAAATTGTCTTTGATAAGTAAACAAAAAACATTTGTTTCAGTCCTCTAATTTTGAGTTTCCATAACAATGTACGAGTATGATATCTTTATAAAGAACTCCGATGTTATTTCATTTTTTTTTTACAAGGTATTGACAAACTTGTGACGACTCAACAAGCTATTGAAAGAAAATTTGGCAAACCAAACTAAATCACAAACTATGTGATGTAGCGTTGAAATCATCAACACCTTTTGAACATTTTTGAAAAGACATTTAATTTTTTTATTAATCAAATAAATTTGGGGCCCAAATTTATTAGGATCAGATACGGGGAAACCCCGTTATAAAGAGGTATTCGGGACTATCAATTTTACCTCGTTATAAACAAGGATTGTAAACAATAATTTATGAGTATTCATATGAATTTGTTGAAAGAATTTGTTTTGTATTGCAAATGATTTACGTTGTAAATTTGTTTGTTTGAGAGAAAAATAAAATACTATTTCAAAACAAACAAAAAATAAACGGCAAAATCAAACACACATTTACAATCTGGACCAAAAATTTTTCGTTATAATATAAACCGTACCTCGTTATAAGCGAGCTTGCTATAGTGGGATTTCCATGTATATGAAATAATATTTCAGCCATTTATTAACCGATTTTGATCTACGCAAGTTTACATTTCAATGAGAAAAATCTTTACTTGATAAAAATCGGTTCAGAAATAGCTTAAATAGGGTGCGGTTCGCTATTCCGAAGGTTCTTTATTTCGAAGGTTCGTTATTCCGAACACGCAAATTTCCTATACCTGAGGGTTCGTTAAAACGAAATAAGGTTCGTTAATCCGAACATTTGTTGCATTATTCCGAAGGTTCTTTATTTCGAAGGTTCGTTATTCCGAATGTTTGCTATTCCGAAAACGAAATAAGGTCGTTATTCCGAAGGTTCATTATTCCGAAGGTTCGTTAATCCGAAAACGAAATCATGTTCGTTATTCTCAAGGTTCGTTAGTCCGAAAACAAATTAGGGTTCGTTAATATGAAGGAAAAAAAAACGGTTTGTTTTACTACTATAATTTGTGGTTTGTGTATTGAATTTACAAACGGCATTTAGCATACTACCCCTCTCTTTTCCCTCCCCTGGCCAGACCAATATAAAAAATCAGTTTATTTTATCATTTTGATTGAAATTATAGCAATATAACAAACATTTATTTTTGGATTAACGAACCCGATTTCGTTTTCGGAATAAAGAACCTTCGGATTAACGAACCCAATTTCGTTTTCGGAATAGAGAACCTTCGGAATAACGAACCTTCGGAATAAAGAACCTTCGGAATAACGAACCATCGGAATAACGAGCTGTAACCGTAACTATTTCATAAATATAACAATTTGTAATACATATGGAGCCCCACAATTATTAGAGAACTTCAAACCAGTCGTTATTTTGTTATGATTCCTCTAAGTACTCAAAGAGGGTTTTAAATAGCTGTTGATTATGTCTCTTATCGACTCACTATGTCCACAAAACATCACATGTTGAAAACAGTTAGTTTTCTGGGAGTTCCCTCTTGAGCTCTTTTTGAAAGATAACGTGCTTTTTACTTGTCATTTGATATTTTGTATTCCTTTCGAGCATGGTGAAGTTATAACTTATAGTTTTTGTAATGTAATGGTGCAAATGTAATTACATGTACTAACATTCCGTTTGACCAAAGCTGTACTGTCATTACCAGATATCTACATATATAGTTTAATTATTCCCTATCACAAGAATGTGGAAACAAAAATGCAGCAGATTTCAATATTTTGAAATTGCTTTATTTTAATATAAAATGTACCAATTGCTAATAACGCAAAATTACCACTTATATGTATTGAGTCAGAATACAAGTAAACAGTCATATCATCCAAGTATTGAAAGAAAGGTTCATCTATACCAAATTATATTTTTGGGCGTGCAAAAGTGGATCACCCCCTTTAAGTTATACATGTAATAGTAAAAAAAAACCCCAATCAATCCAGTCCGCTGGTATCCCGTGTGATGAACTTTCCTCTCTTAATTCTATAATTACTGCCTAGCGCCTGGCTAGAAGCCCCTAGAAGGCAGTAAGTACCATTTGGTATAATGATCTGGGTTCAAACCAAGGACCAGTGCATGAGGCGGACACTCAAGCTGCTCGGCCTGAATGAATTGCATCTAGCTCTTTATTTCTTATTTATATAGTCGCAGATGAATAAGAGATTGAGCTTTTCATGTATAGGCCTGATATTATTATGTGACAACAAGGTTTCAATAATCATAACTTTGCAGCTTCAACTGCATAATCATCTTAAATGATATGAAAAATCACAATATGTGCAGCAATGATTCGTACTTTCTGATACATTACCATCAATTCAGAAGAATATCCATTTATTTGTGTACTCTATTTTGTATTTGACTTGACCAAATCAATATCAATATGTGCCTGTGCTGTTTTATGTAGAAATAAATTGTCATACACACCCATAACACCCTCTGGCTACGGGTCTGGATATACACATAATGCCTGCAAACACAAACACTCAAACATTATACTGAACAATGGAACATGAATAAAACTTTAGTTCTAATATAGCCTCCTAATTCTTACCAATCAAATACTCCCGAAAGAAATATAATATTCTCCATTGCTAAAAAGTCAAAATTTAACTATAAAATATGTTCAAAATTCATGTAAAGTAATATGTCGTTATAAAGTCAAACCTATACTAGACTAGTGAACAGTGAATGCCAAATGAAAATAAGTAGGACTAAAGTGAATAGTGTAGACAGGCTAACCCTATAGACAAGATCCATCATTTCTCTGCAGGGGATCGCTTCAAGTGGTCACTATACAGAGGTTGGCTGCTATATACAGGTGGCTGCTAAGACAGGTTGGACTGCAGTTGGTTCTCAGCTAATGGCCCGAGATCTGCACGTTCACCGGATCATTCCTTGTTCCCGTTTAGTGATAAATTGACCTCTGAAAAAAATACAAACACGTTTGACCAGGTACGATTAACCACTAACCGTGTATTTCATCAAAGAAGGGCGGGATGAAGTTTGGAAGTACACATATTCGGTCTCCTTTTATTAAAGGTACCGTTTAGTATTGGTATTTCCCGAAGTGCCCCCCGATATATTTTTTTGTGAAATAATGAAAAACTGACTCAAATTCAAAAGAACATTACGATTATAATGACGGAATAAACTTTATTTGAAAAATTGGTTCAGTAATGGCTAACATATCCATAAAATATATATTTATTCGACATGTTTTTCACCGGCAATCACTTGGCGATATTTTAGACATAAACAAAAAATTAAAAATGCTCGAAGACTACTTCTCTTTTTAAAAGATAACAGGAGTTTTACTTATGTACACTTTTCGAGCATGGAGAAGTTGTGACTATTTATTTTGTTCCATAATAGTGCACGTTTTGGTTACTGAAGTTAAGTTTGACCAATACTCAACTATCCCTTTAATTGTTGACGCCTATTTGGGGCAGATATTAATTGAGCTAGTTAGAAATGAAATCATTGGCAATTCACATTTAGGAAAAAACAAAGAAATATATTTACTTTCAAATTAGTAAATATAGAAATCGTAAGGAGTTATTAGGAACTTTAAAATCCGATTTGTTGTCACTCTCAATTCCAACTTCAGATGTTCTCAGCAACCGAGCGTACGACACCGACTGTAGAAAAAAACCTTTAAAGAGTCTGGCCCTTTTTACGGATTTTTTAGTTTGAAAATTAAAGATCCTGCTTATGTTCATATTGTGTTTTTTTACATATTTTTTATTTTTTTTTTTTCCTTTCTTTCAGTTTATTAGAGTTAGAACAAACAATTGAATATTTATGCATAAACTAGTCCATAATTTAAACAAAACTGTTTCTGAACCATCCTTGAATTTGGACCATGAAAACTACCTTGTTTGTTTGTGTATCACTTTATATCACGGTAAAAACATATACAGAAAACGAATTTAAAGAACAGTGGCCAGAAAAATAACCTCGAAATAAGGGGGTTTGTACCTATTTCTAATGAGTTTCCACCACTGTATAATCAAGGAAGCATCCTCATACCAGGATCCTTGGTATAATACACCTACCGTCGTTGCGCATTGTCCTCCGCATCCTGCGACTGATCCTTGCACATCTGCCCGCAAAATGAAATCCCGTGAAAGTCGGACTGACCGGGATGAACCGCGTCCACTTGTGTCGCTCGATAAACGACATCCCAAAAGGCAAGTTATAGCACCTGTTGGGGATGTAGAATGTAAGTATAAATATGTATTGCAGATATATCAGATTAAGATATTGGTTTGTTGATCTATTGTTCGTTTATTTGATAATTGATTCCCTAAAATTGTAAACATTGCACATATTTCTGTAATCGATTTAATGCATAAAGCCTCTTCTTGATTCAAATAATTTTCAATAATAATCAAGGGTGGACAATAGGCGAGTGGACACGCACTCCAAAGCCATCGAGCTTTCGGGGGAACCATGCCCCCCTTTCAAAAATGATGTGAGGGGTGATATAAAATTATACAAATTTATAATATATAGTATTAGTATACTTATTTCCGCACGTATAAACACTTTTACTGATTTACATGATCAAGAATTTTCTAAATATTGTTCATTAAATGTAACGTCAAAACCAAAGCAATTGCAATTCAATATTATTTTTTGAGGTATAACAATTACAAATAATAATTATAATAATAATATATATTTATATAGCGCATAATAGTGTAAACACTCTCTATATGCGCTTTACATGTAATTACTAAATTATATAAGCAAAACATATTACAACCTACAACAACAAACAAAAATTATACAATTAAAGAATAAATTACTATTAGCCTACAAACGAAAAGATGGGTTTTTAATGCTTTCATGAAACAATCTGTGTTAGTAATATCTCTTAATTTTGGGGGAAGCTCGTTCCATAATCTGGGTGCTACTATTGAAAACGCACGATCCCCGTATGATTGTGTTTGTGTTTTGGGTACTATTAAAAGATTCTTTTTTCTGAACGAAGACTTCTTAATGGTTTATAAGGTTGCAATAAATCGACTAAGTAAGTTGGTGTATTATTAATCAATATTTTGTGGCATAAAATAATTATTTTATAAATAATCCTTTTTTCCACTGGTAACCAATGCAAGCAGGTCAACATAGGCGTTACAGGATCTCTGCGATTGGCTCGCATAATCAGTCTTGCAGCACTATTTTGCACCACCTGTAACGTAACAAACATCTGCTTGTCAAACGTATAATATTCAAATTTCAGTTGAATGATGTAGGAAAACCCGATAGCCTAAAATGTCCCAGACCCCACAATAAAACCCTGATAACAAGTTCCTGTCATGATTAAACGTCATATGCGTCTCGGAAAATCATCGTTACAAATAGCTGTAAAATGTCATAATACCTCATAACCAGCTTCATAACGTCTTCCGACGTTTTGACGTCGTCATCGTCAACGTCACCACCATCTTCTCTCCACTTAGTCATCCCTCTCTCATCAGGTGTGCCTGTAAACAAATCAAGAATTTATCGGAAATAATATCGCTAGTGATATTCGCTTGTCTCGCAATGATGTTCAATGGGGAATCTAAAAGATCACGTTTCGTGCGCCGCTGCACCACTTTGTCAGGTATAATTTATGTTTATGTACATAGTGAAAAACAGTGAATTATGATGCAAGACTGTAACCAATGGATGTTATAGGATAACATTTATCATCTTCTGTCAGTTGGTTCTTAATAAAATCCAAAAGAATTTCAAAATGGTTTTTATTATATCTACATATTTATTAGAAAATTGGAAATAAGTCTCAAAAGAACGTGCAAGTCATGAGAAAATGGGAGTTTCAATGCAAGTGTTTTTGTTTTGAATTCGATAATTTAGTTAATCACCAACCTGGCACTGTGTTATCCAGCACAAACCCCACAGCTCCACCGACGAACATACTCGTCTCCAGAAGAACCACCAGGATCTGGTCAAAGGTTGCACTTCCTGTCGAGGGGTCATCAAATAAACTTATCGAAATAATGGTTACCGTATGTCGAATAAGTAATACCATAATTATTAACACAATTGTATACTCGCAAGAATAATTATGCATAATAATCTTATAGATAAACAAAACTGATTATGATCAACTTCATTCTAATGTATTATACCAATGATGCATAGGTTTGAGATGGTCGTGGATCGGTAAGAATCGGATGCACGAGTTTAACTTTGAAATGGTTTACGCGAGTGGGTTTTAGTCCATTTCCAAAAAGTGCATACAATAATGCATAACGATCCACGAAATACGCATATGCAGCATTTAAAAGAAATAAAATTTGCGCAAAGTGCACAAATCAAACTGAAGCGATTCGAGACATGCATCAGTAAAATGCATAGGTAAAATGCATCAGTAAAACATAAAACACGCTAATTGACAAATCAGAATACAGAGATTCCTCTACAATATAAGAACAACTTGATACTCGACGAAGTCAGAAAATATCACTGTTAAAGTTTGACTATATTTCGATCATTAATCAAACAACAAAATATAACGGTATATACAGTGATACATGCTGTCGGCATTACCAATTGAATGCAATGGTGCGTATATTATCTGTCCATACATGGACCTGATAAGATATAAACTTTAATCGACATTTGTGTATATAGTTTGGTTGTTTGTTGGTTGTTTGTCTGTCTAAATGTTGTTTGGTTGATGAATTGTTCGTGTATGTTGCTGTTGTTGATTTAAGAAATAACAGTACCAATTTACCACCATCTCACCAGTATTGATAGCCTGTGGGTTGGCGGCAACGAACTCCGGGATGGTGAGGCCGATGAAGAAAGAGAAGCCGATGATGAACAGGTTGCGAGGCGAGTTAAGGTCAACGAACTGGAGGTTAGACAGACCAACGGCGCATACCATACCTTAAGTATATAAGAGGGAAAACAATTAAATAATCTCAGTATTTTGCTTATCTGTGTAATATATATTATTCATACATTTCTGTACCATGTTTCAACAGTAAGTCATATGTAACGATCAACACAATACGATACAACATGATGATGAAGGTAATTATTATTAATCGAGTCATGCATGTAGGCCTATTTGTATAATTTATCCGGCACTTGTTCTGTTTGTACAATAATTATGTTGATTATGATTGAGTGACTCCCACATCGGCACCCTAAAATGTTTCCAACAGTTTTAGACTTAAAAATCATCGAAATTTCTTGAAACTTTACTCACACAATGAGAAAATAGTGCA
>JAUELG010122016.1:5514-16790 GCA_031471515.1 Dendraster excentricus | reverse complement strand
AAAATCATAATTATTGATTGGATTATCAAAATCTGTTCAAACTTTTGCTATTAGGTATCTAAAATTGTTTCCATTTCACCCAACCTGCTTAAAAGCTTGTAGAAACTTCCCCTTTAATGACAGAATAAACTTTATTTGGTTGAAATCGACCCACAAACGCCTGAAATATCCGTAAATGTATTTGATCTAATAATTATTTGGGGCCCAAATAATCAGATAATTTTTTCCAAAAAAAAAACAAAACAAAATGCTTGCACTTTTTCAAAAAATTTCAATATCATTTTTTAATTGTTTGTTGATGATTTTTCTATTTAATCATTATTTCAATGAAACATCACATGCATCATTTTGTAAGGAAAATTGGTTAAACTGATGCCTTTTTAAAAGCGCCCTCTTGTGTTCAAAATGTCTCTTTTTGAATGATAACATGCTTTTTACTTAGTAATTTTGCAAGTTTGTATACTTTTCGAGCATGGCGGAGTTATTACTATTAGTTTATAAGGTTACTGCCTAGCTTTGGTTACTAAAGTTCAGCCTTACCAAAACTAAACTACCCCTTTAAGTTACCGTTTATCCTGGTTATAATCTTTAAAAAAATAGGGATTGAATGAGTAATGCAAATAATCAATTATAAATCCCCGGTGCCAAATGACGGCCATGACGACCATGTTAAATATTTTAAGCGGTTACTGGCAATTAGTGTATTTTTAGCCAAGGGGGTGTTTCACCAATTCTAAGTTTAATTAACCACTAAATCATGAAACGCCGTCAGTTCATTATTTTGCAACAATTTTGCAATATTTATTTTGAAAGGCATGAAAGTAATTAAAATCGTGGATATTTTCTAATATCAAGAAGATTTCATTTACTTGATATACAATGTATCAAAAGACAAACGTACTTGGATTTTTGTTTTTGAATGATTCCGAGGCTACATAATTATGACTTGCCATAATTGTTAAGTCCAACTTAAAGTTAAGTTCAACTTAAAGGTTCTTTGTGAAACACCCCCCCTTACTTGGACTGGAGTTGTGCCACTGATGAGAAATAGGGCCAGTGTACCATTTGCTTTCGATATATGTTTGCGTATTCTGTATATTTAACTGTTGAATAAAATAAGTACAAGACAATAATTGGTTCTGTTCGTCAGCAGCATATTTATTTCAAAATACCATAGAAATAAACATACACATAAAGTTCATACAGTCATTAGTGTTTAAAGACATAAAACGATGCGAGACATTATATTTTATGAACATTACCAAATCTTAATAAACGTGAATGAATATTTAACACACATCAGGACACTTTTGTGGAGAACTTTCGTAATAATACGCACGCACAGTTCATAGAAATCTAATCAGAAACATGTCAGGGTTTTAATCGTGAGTGTGCATATGATATAATATGTGAACATGTTGTTTACGTGTGTGCAGACTTTAACACGTGCGTATGTGTCCATGATTTTATGCTGTTTATTTTGTGAGAACATGCTTCCTTCGTCAATTGATGTAAATTTAGTGTACGGCACATTAAAAATTGTTTTTAGAAAAAGTATTATGCTCACACTAATCCTGACCTTTAAAAATGCTGAAATGATTGCTTGTATCAATAATATTTATGGTTAGAATTAAATTAGTTATTTAGCCAACATCTCGCTCATAAAATGTTAAGGAATGGTTTTCATAATGCTATACTGAACACCGCCTTGCATGCTATACGCTGAAATGAACATGTCAATTTTACAATATTTCGCATACCGTTCAACATTACACACAATAATTATCTACGAGCAATTTACAGATAACAATATAATAAGAAAATACAATTATTACAGTTATATCATAATTCTATATTTATACACAACGCACCATTGCAAGCAAAGTAATTCCATGATAATTAAATAAATACAATTATTAAGATCCACAAAGAAAATACAGCAACATAAATTAAATTCGCCACATGATTGTTCGGAAGATGGTGGATAAATTTGTTTTCATTTTACACAATTCATTGTTGTTCTTCAAACATAGAATATTATTATATAATGCTGCTGGAGAAACATAACAAAATATACCACGTGGCTTACAGTATCAAGTCATGTTGACCATACTTTTGTTCGGATAATGTCTGAAAATAATGATCCTGTTTAACCTATATACATTCAACGCTTTGAGTCGTGCTTATAGAGCTAATATTGTCACTCGAGGAAGAGTTGCCTATAACACAGTTCAAATGCTAATAATAGACTTAAACAAGGGAACGCATACATATCCTTTGGCGTAATAACAAAGATTAATGAAATGAAGGTCCTAAATAAATTTGTTTTTGTTCGATTCAGATGTTGCAAAAATAAATCGAAGAATGTAGGTACAAAATTTAAAGCGACTTAAATAAGTATCATACTCATGTAGGGAACTTGACTTGTTCGAGCTCGAGTATATTTTGGTCCAAGTAGCCCTAAATATATTACGTTAAATGAGTTTCGAATGCAAAGCCGAACGGTGTTTTGTAGTGTTTGAAATTATGTCATTAATTTTCGGCGAATGTGCATTTTGCATTTTCGGGAAGATCTCAATATTAGCCGTATGGGGCTATTAGTTTTCTGTTTTGGTGTGAACGTCGCTGAATAATATCTTGACATAAGCATCTGATATCATAATTTTCATATTCTGCTTTAAAGATCTTTCAATCCTCATAATTTGGGGGGTGAATCTATAAATTCAATCTAAGATATCTCAAATTGACACGAGGATGTGAATATCGGGGATAATCTTACTAGCATTACGCATATATGACACCCTTCTCCACATTTACTTATAAAACACTCTACGAATACAACGAAGTTGCAGTATGTTCATATAAAATTGCAAGAATTGAATATTTTAATACACTTTTGTTTAGATACACAATATCCCTCCACGTATGATAATCATCATTATAGCACGCTTGTAAAAAAATGAAACAATATTTATAACTTAATTATATACAAGGCAAAAAAAAAAAACGGAACATAAAAATACAAAATAATGACACACATCATTTGAACTTGCAACCACGATTGAAAAAAACAACAACAAAAACAAAGAAACTTTGGATATATCATCGTTACTCACAGCGTAATTGTCAAGATTGCATATTTCTGCCCCTGCAAAATAATCCTAAATGTTTTAAATGAAGACTTATCGGACTTAAAGGCAGAGCATTATTAGTGGGGTGGATTGACGCTCGCCAGTTCGGGCATGGCAGGGCAGGGCATGGAGAGGGATTCATATATTGCATTTGCTGTAAAGTGTCTCAATTCAGAGAAGCAATGGTAAACAAACAATTTCTTTATACTTATCTGACTAAATTATCTACTGAACCGCGAAAAAAACTAACAAATTAGATTTGAACTACTTTGCATTAGATAGATACAAAAAATAATTGTAATAATTTTGTCTTACTTTTAAGAAACCACGCGTTTAATTTATATCAGATGTCATGGAGATTTCCTTTTTTTTTTCAAATGCAATATTTAGAGGAATTTACGGACCTATAAGATCCTCTGGTGTTTATCTAAATTAAATGCGCCTCGGAACAGGCTACCTAGATATATGGCGCTTTATAAATGCTTGATATAATTATTACTAGTTTTATTGAATAAATGAATGAATAAAGGAATGAATTATACTGGTCAAGGGGCATCTCTTATCTCTGTATTACGCTGAAAATTATGGCATATAGAGCACCTGAGAAGGTTACCGCTTTGGATGACATGAAACATACCAACAGCAACAATAAACAAAATCCGCAAGGTGAATTCATAGTCACTCCCACATTCCCTGTTAATATACAATACTAATGTATTCAGAAAAATTATATTCTTAGTATTACTTTCATGAATCGATCGAAACATAGATTAATGTCACAAAATGTTCCATTTGGTATGTATCATTAAGCTAGATGTTTGCCACCCTAAACGCACTTCACCCAATCGTCAGCTCTGTTATCATAATTATTATTTAAAAAAAGAAGTAAAAGTAATACGCCACAGAGCACATAATCATAACAATTCTCTCAAATCACGTGATGTTTCAAACATATAAGTGTCAAAAGACATTGGCGACGCAAAGGGGGTCATGTGTGTAGGATTGGACTACATAATTATCACATGACGGTAACCATCACGGAATAATAATGGTATAGGGATGGGGAGTTGGGAGGGGGAAAAGGAGAGGGGGGAGGAGATGGGAAGGGGGTAGCGTATAGTTGATCATCGTTTCTTCCTAATCGGCTTGGTGGGGGTATTCCTCTTTCTCCTGTACTGGCTGGCGTCTTCGCAGACGATCGGCGACCCGGTCCAGAAGCCGCACTCGAGACAGGTCCTGTACCCGTCAGCCGAGCTTGGTTCCAGCCCCATGGGACACTTGTATTGCACGGAATCCGCATAGGTCTGCCCCTTCAGCACACGCGGGGCCAACTCAACCTCGCCCGGGTCGGGGCAAGTCAGGTTAGCTGCGGGGAAGGTAGGAATGAAGGAGATAACAAAGAGTATAATAAATTACTATAGGAAAAGTGCGATGAATACATAATGATAACAGATAATGTTACCCCTTTTTCATGTCATTGGTGTTTTTGAATTAACATTAAAAGAGATGATTAATTGCATGTTTATATAATAATATACAAACATATCGAACCGAATGTTGCTTTTTTAAAAAATTAAATATGTACAATTCCTTTTTTGGCATAAAATATTACGAGAGGGACTTGAATTTTTGAACAATTATTTGTAAATTGATTGTCTTTCAATTAACATTAAAACAAATGACAATGACATGTTTATACTGATATAATTATATACAAACATATAGAGCCAAATGTTTGCTTTAGAATAAATATAATTATTTTATGGGGCCTACAATGTTACGAGTAGGCAATAATATATATTCTATTATAATATTGTATTAATTCAAATTAAGATGTCAAACAAATCTTCCGTCTAATTACCTGTTACTCTTGGGAGGACGAGCGTAACCTCCTTGCACACCCCGGCCGGAGTGTCGGGGTCGAGGCGCAGCGTCGGGATGTCCCCATCCCCGTTGTCGCACAGGGCTGGGAGTATCGTGCTCGTGACGGTGACGCGTTCCATGGCGCACACGGCCTCGAGCGTTATCGTACCCTTGTGCTTGAAGCTGAAGCACGCCTCGCCGGCCCTGTCCGTGATCCGAGAGCTCATGAAACCGTAGTCCTCGCCCGTCATTCTGTAGTCAAAGTGAAATAAATCAAATATATTTAATTCCATCTTTCTGAAGTTTTGATTGGTGAAGAGTAACACAGGGTTGGGACACTGTACGCCACAGTCAATATTATGAAATACACTGACACAAAAATCACTATCAACCTTAAATATGTCTCGTATAGTGCCAATATAACGAGCGTAGATGACTTCTTTGTTGAATAAATAACAAATGCATTAATTGATGAATTAATACATCTTTGGAGTTTGGATTGCCATGTATCATTTTGGCTCACAGTGGACGTATAGTTCCAAGAAAGATAGGTGATATTTCATAACACATAATCAAGGGGCTTTAACAGTACTCTGGCAATAATCCTCTCATTTACTAAATATTCTTCATCCATTAACATTCTTACGACTTCAAAATAATAGTGATTTGGAAGAAAGTCATTCATTCGTATTACCTAATCCTGACTCCCTGCACCGGTTCGTTGCAGGCAGCATCGAGACAGGCCCGTGCCCGTACACAGCTGGCCTGCTGCTGTGGGCGGCCCGCTGCCCACCAGGTGAAATGCGTGGCATCGTACTCCCAGACCAGTACATCGCTATCACCATCTACAGATATCACACCTGTGCCATCCTGAATCCAAACACCTGTTTTCGAGTAGGAAGAGCGAAATATATATATATATATATATATATATATTTATTTTGTTGTAAATATTGTTTTCAGAAGCTGGCAATGTCACAATGTGTATGCTCTACTATCATAAGCATGTCGTGGTATTCAACACATTTAAGCAGACGGTCGCAACTTTACTTTAGTGAAAGCCAATATGAATGAACTGATTGTTTGGTTGATTGATTGATTGATTGATTGATTGATTGCCTGCTTGGTCGATCAATCAATCGATTGGACTATTATATGTTAAACGTGATAACAATTATTATATAACCATTGAAATTCTATATTAATAATATATCAATTAATTTCTTCGTGATCTTTTGAACTTCTTCAAAAATAATTATAAACATATTCTTTAGAAAAAAGCAACTCACCAGCTTCGGGGTCGAAGTACCAGGCGTCGAGCTGATCGCCAACCTGCATGCCAGCCGGAAGCTTGGCGATGGGGATGTTGATGTTCACTGGTACCATGACTCTGGGTTTCCTCTCGTTGTCGGTTCTAGTCACGGTTAGTTCCACCATGCCGACTACCTCCAGTGGAAGAAGATCGACGCCTGCAAAACGGATCAAATGTTTGGAAATTACACATTAACTTGGGTGACGATATTGTAAAAAAAAAAAAGAAGTCTAATTTGGGTGGAAATATTCTAATCTTTGATTGTCAATAGATAATTTTACTTAGGTGACGACATTGGATCGAATGTTTGGAAATAATTTAACTGAATTGGGTGATGATTTTTGGATTGAATGTTTGGAAATTAGCAAAAGTTCTGAGATTACACATTTTAACCTTGGGTAACGATTTATGATCGAATGTTTGGAGGTAACGCAGTTAAACTTGGGTGAAGATTTAAGATCAATTGTTAAGAAATAAACATGATTTATCTTGGCGATGTATGATAGCTGGTTTAGAGATTCAAATTTGATCTCGGTTGACGATATGTAATGGAATATTTGACAACAAAACATTCACTTGGTTGGCGATATAAGGATCGAAGTTGAACATCACATTACAAGATTTTGTTGTTGACGATATAGCGATATAGCGTATGATCATAACTTTTGTATTACTAGAATCAAACATTGCCCGGGTGACGACAATATATGATTACAAGTTTTTGATTAAAACCATATTTTCTTTTTAATATATGATATACTTAGAAAAGTTTTGAATATAGATACAGGTAAATCGGGATTTACTGTAAACGTGATAAAGAGAGACGTTATAAATTGTATAAGAACAAGTCAATTATTTTGGAAAATTAAATAACACCATATCAAATAAATTAAAACCAAAACGAAATACTCACCTGGTTCACCCCTGACCTCACCGATATCACCTCGAGGACCCGGACCTAGGAACAAAAACAACAAAACCATATTATATATAGAATATATATAAATATATAAAAGTAACGAGACATATAGATATACAGTAATATAAAGAAATATATAGTGATGTGCCGCCATCGTCGAAAGACGCGGCGTGCAGTTTATAAGTTGGTACTATTATTATTAGTAGTATCATTATTATTATATGTCAGTTATTTGATCATGCTATCTTGCATAATATCCATTAACGTTGTTATTGTGATGATAATTACATAGTTTCACGGAGACGACGAATTCAAATAAATTAATAGATCTGATTTTTGTTGTTTAGATCATTACCTCGACTAACGGCTGCAATGGGTTCTGGGGCATACTCGAAGTGTTCCGGTACTGTGACGTTGACGCCATAGAACGTAACCTGCACTCGCCTCCTCTCTGGAACCCGAAGCCCACCTGCAAGATTAAACAAAACCATAATTTTGTTAAAACTCTTACTTAAATTCAATTAAATCAAGAAAAGACTTGGACTCGCAACCTCCCTGGAACGTGAAGCCCACCTGGAAGATTAAAAAATAAAAATAGTTTTGTTGCAACTCTTTCTTAAATTCAACTAAATCAAGAAAAGACTTGGACTCGCCACCTCCCTGGAACGCGAAGCTTAACTGGAAGATTCAATAATAAATTTCTTGTAAAATGTACTTAAATACAAATAAAAAGGACAATAAAACGTATCAGTTTAAAACTATACTGGTACCAATACAAGTAAACTGACATCAGCCTCCAACATAAGGTATAAATGTACCGTATACGGTATAGAGTGAAGATGATCGAATCAACTAAAGATATGAACACCTTTTACAGAAAATAATTATGTTCTCTTAACATTATTACAAAATACATAACTAAGATAAAGATGTCTTACACCATCCTATCACGTTTTGTTATCTTCTTCTATGACGGTTTTTTCGTATTACTCCTCACCACCCCCCTTCCAAAAGAAAAAGTATTTCATCTTGCAAAACTTGATCAACGTGAATAATGCGACTATGCGGTCATAATCGTTACCTGCTTGTATCCCGACTCTGTATTGCGTGCCTCCCTCTTGCCCGCCGAACTCGAAGGCGTTGGAGCTCTGTCGTCGCCATAGAAACACGTTGAGCTCATCAAACACTGTGATCGGTATCGTCACCACATTTTCTAAATCAGAGTTAAGAGGATGAATACATAATGAGCATACGTAATGAAAGTGACACTTTATTACAATCAATACAAGCACACATACCCGTATGTATACGCCATTTAAAGAGTGTGTTATTATTTTATTAAATTGTGTTAAAGCTAATTTAGTGGTGGAAAATAAACTCAGAGCAAATATGATTTGCCTACAAATGACTGATCACATCGTTATTCATATTTACTAATTTTGTTGGTAGTGCAGTTATACAGTTATTCATTCATCATGATTTGAAATCTGATTGGTTTTAACAAGACCAATGCATTATTTCAACCATCATTTTCGTGAAATAAAAGTACATGAAAGCAATCAATTGGTCATTTACTTTGTCGAAGGTGGGCTCTCGTCGTCATGGAGTTGACGAGGTTGCCGTAGCGGGCAGCAGTCACAATGACGCTCTGGTTGTGCGGCACTTTCAGCTCGGCGACGCCGTCGGGTCCGGTGATTGCCGAGGCTACCCGAACGGTTCCGGTCGGCGACGAAGGGTCGGCGATGAATGCCGTGAGCTTGGTGTCCGCCGCGGGGACGTCGTCGATGGGATCAGACTTATCGATGGTCAGGACGGTCAGGTTGACGGTCGGTGGAATGTAGTCCTCTGCCAATCACAAACAGGAATGCAATCATAAAATTACTGGTTTTTTATTCCATTAAACAAACAAAAATATTAGTATTTCAAGACTGGTTATAGAACTAATTTGCTGGTAGGTATGCAGCAAAGAAAAAAATTAATTCTTCAAATAATAAAGTACAACAAGCCATATTTGTTAAACTGTCTTGTTGTTACTTTAGTGACTTGGTTTCTATTCAATGCTTTCCTTTTACCTTTTATTTGATAAAAATATAATCTTGTCATGATATAAACCAGAGAAATTCTGGGGTTTTTTTCGAGGTAAATTTAGTAACACTGGGCTTTCCCTGTCATGACAGGTATCAATAACGCAGATGTAAGTAGGGTTAATGACTAACATTTACCGAGCGAACAAGCTTATACTATGTAGCCTACACAGTTCTCTGCAATATACAACGTTGGAATGTCACGATTAAAACCAATTATGAGCAAACCTACCAATGCAATCGATGCCATCTCCAGAATAGAACTCGGGACACTCTCCGCACTCAAATAACCGAACAAACGGTTGGGTGAAGTCTACTTCGAAGGGGTCGATGTCAGTGCATTCCACTCCCGCGAAACATGGGTTGTCTGCGCATGATCGGTCGTCTGCGGGAAATGACAGGAATAGACAATTTTTGTTGGAAATTTCATCGCTATAATACAAACACATTACACAATGAAGTTTGAAAAAGATAAAGGTTACAGTTAAAAAGCAAGCTGAACAAGCCAATATTTCCTTGTTTTTTCGCCAGTTGTTGAATCATCAATTATAGAAGGGAGACGGTCTTTAAATGCAATTATCTGATAAAATTTACTTAGTTTAGGTCTATTATGCAATAATTATTCATCAAGTTTATTATGATTTAAACCGTAATCAAAATAAGCATTGAAATTTTATTAATAATTGGTCACTAGCAAAGAGGAAAACTCAAAATGTAAGGAAGACAAACGTTTATTGTTTATTCGTATGCGTTCAGCAAACGAATTCATAACGATCTTATTTAGGATGAGAGTCGTATACAGACGAGATTTACATCCTAGCAGGATCTTCGTCAGGGGTCTGGAGGAAGAAAGGAGACAATGACATAAAAAAATGATCTTATTTACCAAGTTGGGCGCAATGAGTTCCGTTTCCAAAATGGCCGTCGATGCACACGCATGTGTAGCCGCCAATCATATTCTCGCACGACGCATTTCTGTGGCAGTCGAATGCTCCGGTATTGCACTCATCAATATCTACAATAACCAACGAATATAAACGCAAAATATATGGTTAAGCTTTTCCTTTTGCAGTACACATTAATTGTCATTAAACAATTGTTTCATTCGAGGAAGTGTAGACAATACCTCATGACTTAAATAATCTATCTTTCATTCATTTCACGCTTTGAAGCATGACAGCATTATTTTGAAATCAACACTCATGCAGTCCTTCATTGTGGGCTTGGTTGAATTGCAAATAATGACATAAAGCCTCTCGCTGTAATATCCAAGCAAAGACGCAAATAAAAACGATATTTTATAAGAACACTGACAGACATAAACATAGTAATGTTCGTCTTATTTTGTATTTGGCATACTACAAACAAAAATAACTCTCAGCGCTTTTAAGTGTAATTGTTAACATAAATCTCAGGTTAAACATAAATAAACAAGCATTAAAATATAAATCGCCATCAATAAGACAATAAAAAGTGAAATTTGAAGACGTACCCAGACAGACTTCTCCGTCTCCCAAGTATCCACCGGGACAGTCTCCGCACAGGTAGAACTTGATCTCATCCTCGGGTGAGATCGTTCCTAGATCGATAGCTGCCAGGACTTCGGGTCGGCTGAGGTTGGTGCAGTCGACTCCCTGGAAACAGGGGCCGTCTTCGTTGCAGTAACTCAGGTCTGGGGTTTGTATAAAAGCGAGTGAATATTGCTTAAGATTGTTTATTTCTAAATGATACATTAAATAATTTGAGGTATTTTAGGATAAATAGAGACAGAGCTTTTTGTCACCCTCAGGTGAGATCGTTCCTAGATAGATAGCTGCAAGGACATCGGATCGGCTGAGGTTGGTGCAGTCGACTCCCTGGAAACATGGGCCTTCATCGTTGCAGTAACTCGGGTTTGGAATTATGTAAAAGGGAGTGAAATAGTTTGAAGATTTACGGTTCAATTCTTTGGTAATGAACATTTGGTC
>JAUELG010122015.1:11112-23806 GCA_031471515.1 Dendraster excentricus | reverse complement strand
CACATATTCCCCACCCCACCCCAAACATTACCATTTCCACTTCTATAACACAAAAAACCATGACAATAAAAAGTTTGCAGGGGAAAAATATGATATTTGTTCAGAGGTGAACTCTGCCTTCTATCTGTGCTGCGCCTAAACAAAAGGCTGTTATATTTGTTCATCATAGTTGTAATAATCATAATAGAGTTCAGAATTGGACCTTTTTTTCCCTCCCGTGTTTGCCATTATGTTGGATGCATCATAGGGTTGGGAAGGCAAACAGGCAGTGGTGAACTAGCAGGTGGCAGGCGGGGAATAATTGTACTTGTAGCTGATCGAGGGCGAGCTCACAGTAGCGTGTAGCGTAGAAGCAGAGACAGAAGGAAGCCCTTGCTTGCTCGCTAGCTTGGTTCCAGTTGTCGCACAGGTTCCACTCTGTTGCTCACCTTATGAGCAATCTGGCCTGCCCTGCATGCCCTGGCAAACAGCGCCTATGAAGTTTCTAAATAAATCCTTGATGGCACTCTCGTGATCAATCCCCTCTAAGTCTAAGGCCTTAAGGACAGAGAATATTTTAAAAACCGAGAGGAAATTGAGCAGAAGACGTAAACAACAGGGGAACGGTGTGTGTTGCCACTCTGTGTCACACGCTGGGATTGATATTAATTGTTGTTGCTGTTGAAGTATTAAAAACCCTGTGCTAGATCGGTGACCAATTGTGTTGTCATTGATGCACGGAGCAGTTTGAGGGCGGCTGGCGTATCAATTTGGATTTTTTGCGGTGATCGGTTTGAGTCGATGTACTTGTAGGGGAGTGAAAGCATACATCATATAGCTCACTAGTATTCAAAAGAAAAATAAAGCTGATTCTAAGCCTTATTGGACTTGCAATTTTGGGTGTTTTTCGTGGAGGCAGGGTTTTAAACACGCAAGAGGGCAAACAGACTAGGGCTGCCTTGATCAAACCCCGAAAGAGAAAGAAGAGAGAATAAGAGACAGAGGGGGATTATTTCAATTTCTCCCCTCTGTCCCCACCCCTACCTCCTTCGCGCCATCCATCCATCCGTCCATTCATAGAACTTCCCTGTCCGTGCATGCATACATGCTCGTGCAGCGGTGAGTGGGGTCTCAGTAGCGCTGATGCAGGGAGAGTGAGAGCACGCATTTTTCATTCAGACTCCGGAGCTCCGGCCAGGCCTATTCAATTGTGCAGGTGTTTGAGCGACAGATTATAAGCAGGCCATCCTTGAAGTGCTGGCCCCATTGTGTACCTGATCTGCCATCGTGTAGGGACCTATTCTTCTTCTCTCTTTCCCTCGGAGTCTTCTCCTATGTGGACGTGGTGTGTGTGTTACTGTTTCTGTTAGCTAGCTAGCGTGGAGTACGTCTTCGCCGCATTTCTCTGGATCTCTCGCGATCTCTCGCTCGCTCACCTTGTTCCTACTTGGTCAGTCGTCATATAACGGACTGCTACCCGTTGCTGGGAGCCTATCACCGCGCCGCTGTTCGACTCCAACATGGACTTTGCCAGTGCCGCAGCCTTGCAAGCCGCTGCTCCCATGTCCATGCTCCCACATCCTATCACCCTCGGACATACAGGAACCATACCCCTCACACTGCCTTACTCCTTACCGATCATCCCCGGCCCTAACCCGACGTCATTCCCCGCCGTCACCACCGCCTATACATCTCGGAAACGTACCCTGGTAAGCAACACATCATCATAATACCATCTGTGGATCACTCTTGCTACAGCATTAGTTTGAATTCCATGCATTTCCCCATCGTCATCCAAACAAAAATAAGTAAATGAAAATTAAAATAGTTGTTGCATTTCTGTAACTTTGGGCATGTTTTTTCTATGTCTGTGGTTTGTATAGATTACTTGGCTGCGTGTGAATAGGTGGCCATGCATGCAGACGCTAGCCTATTGATGCTACCCACCCAACCATTCACAGGTGGTTTTTGTAGCGAGTAGCACCATTCACAGTCGATACATGTGGGTTTCGTTTCACTTTAGTGGCATTTACATCAACCGTTTAGCATGCCAGTGCCAAGCTTGCTCTCTTTCTCTGTAAAAAATCGCAAATGGTTTATAATATCTTTATTGCAAAAACAGTTTTATGTGTGAATCTTTCTTGTATGTACACTAAATGGGTTTCATTTTATGTTAGTAATAATAATGTGACCATAAACATTGTAGCACACTTCTACCATGCTTGCCCTACATTAATAAAATCTCAAATAGTAATCTTGCAAGTTATAGTTTTATGTACACATGCTTTAACACTCTGAATCTCTTTTACACTTAATGTCCTCAATTCAATTTTACTGTTATGACATTAAACATTATGCCATAATGTATTCACTTCTACTTTCATGTTAGATATTGCATTTATACATTTTTTGTCCAAAATATAATTATTAACCTAAATTTTTATTAACCTAAAAGCTGGTAATACGCTAATTCGTAAGCTCAAGCTACAATTTTCTATAGAAAACAAATTTAATGTCATTTTAATGTTTGCTTTTCATAATGCACTTTTTTACTGCTGTTTAGAAACTTATTTCATTCCCTAAAATAGCAATGGCGTTATATAAATGTGACATATCTTTTTGAGCCCCCCGCAATAGTCAATACCTTGATCATATTTTATGTACATTATCTCACTCATAAAAGCGTGATATTGATAATATCTAGAACTAACAATAGTAGCATACATGTACATTGAACCCAAGGGAAAGGCAATTACATTTGGAATGATATATAATTCATGGGTATAAAAGTGGCACACAATTCTTCAAATATTTGTTGGCAGTCTTATATCCATCATTTTAATAATAATATTAGGTTTGATTTTTAGCTCCTTATATGATAAATTATAGTCTCTAGTCCAGCGTTCTACATTTTTTTTTTTTACTTTGTGTTGTATCATAAACTAGGGTGACTTCAGCCAGTCTGTAGGTAAGATGTATTTTCTTCAAGCCTTACAACATGTAACTTAATTTTAGATGTTATATTTTCTTATCTATAGGGTGATGTACAAAATCAAACAATTTGATCAGGTTATTGAGCCTCAATGAAAATATATCTTTAAAAAAAAAAAACTGGCCAAAGTCACCTCGGTTTACAGTATGAGAAGTTGTAATTAAGTACAAGGCATGGTGCCATATTCTTGAAACCACGCTAGCTTAGTTCTTGTTAAGTGTGTTTCAAATGTGAAGTCATCGGAAATGGACTTAAACATAGCAAGGAATTTATGTAAGCTGCATGTAGCTGGCTTTCATGAATATGGGCCTTGCTTGGGCCTTGCTTGTATCATGATCATTCATGACTGTGACATGACGATCCAGGGACATTCATACATCGTAGCTCGAGGAATACTGAGTTGTGTATTTTTAATCCCGGGAATGTGTGTGTGAGATTTGCATATAGATTGCCTCGTGAGACGGGCTACCGTATGTTATGGTTTGCGGACATGGGGGATGGGGGTGGGGGGGGGGGGTGCGTGAATTGTTAACATTATGCAAGTCAGCCAGAGCGGATTTGGGAGCTGGTACATGTAGTTGTTGCAGGAGGAAAAATAAAACATGTTTGACAGGGTTACTTTACTTTTCATGCTCGCCTGCATAAAAAAAGCTTTCTAAAAGACATTTTGCGTACTATATTTTTGCATTGAAATATATAACATACAGGGCTATATGACTTTCAAGGGCCCTTTTTGGGGGCATTTAATAAGGAGGCTTAATCATCCTGGTGGCACGATTAACTGTAATGTGAGAAAAAAAATCTCACAAAAAATGTTGTTTACAGTTGACAAGGAATACTTAATGTAATTTTTGTTTTTACAAAATTAAAATTGTGATATATATGATGTAGACAGCACCTTTCAGAAATCACATGCCAAAACAACTTATAATGCATTGTTATAAAATATGAATAATTACTGCAGTGTGACATTCATGGGGGATATCGAACGAGTGGTCATATAATATTAATCAGTCAGATACGAAATAATACGAAAAGACAAAACCCCATATTTCAAAATGGTTCTCAGCTTTGTAATATGATAGCGGTCCACCGTTAAATAGATGCACGCATCCAATTATGGTATAAATGCAGCTGCACTTGATCAATATCTCCTCCATTCATATCGCATCAATTATAAATGCATGAGCCGTCCAAGCTGAAAAAGGCCCGCAAATTTGTTTTATTGCAGAAGCGACACTAATTACAATTGGTGGCAGCGGGTCATATTGAAAGACAGAGGCTCTGGACTGTGAGGTAGAGATAATAGGAGTGGGTGGGTGGACAGCCTAATGAGAGAGGGAGAGGGGGAGAGCGATCGGGGGAAAATTGAGAGGGACTTAATTACAAAAAATGGACGCAACAGTTGGACATATTTTGATCTATTTGAGCTATGAGAGCTTTGTTATTGGATTGAGGGCAATGAAAGTGGATGAGATGAACTGATATTATGGAGAGTGTAGTTACAGTGCAATATATAATCTCCTTTATTAGGGCTAGAGGGGTTTTGTTTAATTACACTCTCGATGTAGGTGCTTAGATGAGATTCCACTACCATACTACAATTCAGTTTACCCCCAAAGTCCATGAACCAACTGGTTAAAAATGAAATGTGCCAGGGGGATAAAAATGCTGATTTGTCTTTTTTGTTTTGTTTAGTAAAATGCATCTTTTGGATGAAATAATACTCTAAAAATGTTCGCATGGAACTGGTTGCAAATTTATGGGTGCTCTAGGGCACCAAACATTCATGTGAATAAAATTTGCCACAGAAATGCGAAAATGAGACCTCATGAATTTTTATATGATACAGTTCAATGTAAATCAAATTTGAGTGCTATTTTCATATGAAAAGGAAATTTGAACAACGGAAACCTGTCCCATGATTTTCTTGTCAATACAAGTACAATGAGGTATGAAGGAACTGCTTGAATTCAGATTTGACTTTTAGGATTGGACAATTGTTACTTAGTCCCTTTAAGCCCTAAGTCCCCCCGTGTATTCCCTCCCCTGTATTTGACACACTTAATGCCCCCTCCCCCCTGTCCCCCTCCTGATCTTTCTTTGCTCAACCCTTTAGTGCACCCACCTGATTTCATTAGCTGTCCCAGGCCTAAGCTGAGCAAACAGCTTGGTTAGATGAAACAAACAAGAAGAAGTTACGTGATGATTTGGTTTGGCAGTCAGGGCCCTCGGTCAGAAGTGACTTAGTGCAATTCTTGAAGGTGGTTGGGATCCGTATATATGAGAAGCATGGCGCCATCTTGCACCCCGTACGTACTGCAAGGTGAATCTGGATTATGCGGTGCACGCACACTAGCCCAGTTCAAAATGGCGGCCCGCAGTGTAGCATCCCGGCGCTTGACGGTCATGTAGTTGTTTGATACTGGAACCAAGTAGGCTCTTTGATAAACCTGCAAGGCTCTACCAATTATTGTATAAATTTTAGGGAATGTTATAAATCGACTTGTTTGCCTTGTTGGCCTAGTGGGACAAGTACAGATAAGATTGTTAAGTTTTAGTGGCCCCAAACCTGAATCTAGTGGCCGGAAACAGAAAACGTGACGAAATCTGGTATATTTGGTTGCCGATTTGGGCTAGTGGAATCTAGCAACAATGAAATTTAGTGCCTTAAAGATAACGGTGCTAGGCCAGTGGGTAGGCAAGTGTTTATATTGAACCCTGATATAGTGGGATATAGATGGGATAGAAAATCAATCAGAAATGGCTGTAAAGTAAGCATTTAATGAAATTGGTTGTCTGCAGTTGTCAAATTCTGCAATCGGAGATGAAGTGGGGATCCTCATCCTGTATATTACGCGAGGTAGGGATTTCATTTGCGAAAGGTTAACTTTTTTATGGGATGGATGGTGCTAGTAGTAACCACTGGTGACATGCTTAGTCTGAACTCTGTGCACTTATTAAGTATCATTCTCATTTAATTTTAATTCCTCTTTATTACGAGCCTTTGTATCCTGTGTCTCAGGAAAGCCACTCTCTTTCACAGTGCTCTGAAGCCGCTGTTACGTTTTGTTTCACTTTTAATTATGTGCTGTTGATTCCACGATGCGAATCAATAAAACCTTCATGGCTTGTGTATCCTATCCATCTAACCATTTAACCTTCAACCCCCCCCCCCCCCTCAATCAAAATCAAATTTGCATTTTGTTATAGTGAGACCCTCTCTCCCCTCTCATAATGAAGCTACCTCCCATTGTTGACTAATTATGATGGTTTTCTTTCAATGGCCCGAGCTATTACTCAATTAATGAATTTTGTGTCCAGTGATGCAGTCCGTAATTTGTTTCCCTCGTCTCCGCTAGTGATCTGCAGGGCGAGACAGAGAGAGCAGTCAGTCAGCGATAAAAACTGGACCTAAAATAATTAAAAAAAGATGCATTGTGATTGGCCTGTATTTATCATCCCATTAACTAATGGAAGTTTCCCTCGGCTTGCCTCGGCATCATCATTATAACCAAACAGAAAACAAGAGGGGGGAGGTAAAAAAATAATAAGTAAATGTATACTTTCTTTGCGCATTTCTGTTTTGTTGACCATATTACGTAACAGAGAGTTTGCGCAGCCTGTTGACCATTGAAATTAGGCCCCAGTCTGGTGGTGAAAGCAACCCTAGTAGTGATTAATCCTGGACAAACACCGGGGACTCTTGTGTCCAGCCGTTTTAAGGTTTGTGTAGTTACTAGGGAAGCCTGTTTAACTCTAGACCAACAAGTTTTCGTCCAATCAGGTCGAGTCCTGCTGTGTACCCATCTCGTTGAAAATCTTCCTTTTGTTCCCATTTTTGTGGAGGTATTTACTGGAAGGCCACATAAGTAGCAAAGTAAGCACAACTTTCAATGAGGAGATATGTTCTTTTATTCATCTTCAGTTTCCCGCTTTCTCTACTCTAGTGTTTGCGCATTTTCTTTTCTGTAACAGTGATTTCTCTTCTTTTTTTTTGAAGAATAGTTGAGCATGTCGTTCCTAAAACTTCATAATCAGGCATATTTTGGTCCCAATTCATTGCAAGGGTTGCACTGAAGGACACTTTAAACTATATTTAGTTTGATTTACAAATGCAACGTACTGACTGAATGAACATTATCTTTCAATAGAATATAACTTGGTGAAATACATACTCATTTATAATATTGCGTTAAAGATATTTGAAGTTATTGTACAATCTTCCTGTGTAAGAGTCCATGAAATACCAAGGAGGTACCCTAGGTAATACATACATGACAGAAAGATGGACATTTTGAGATTATCTTGACAGTCAATTTGAAAGCTATGCATAAATACAATATTGAACTATCAATCAAGTCTACTAAATATTTGAAAAGCTCTGCATTAAAAAAAAAAAATACATACATTTACAAGCCTCTGTCAGAGACTGGCAGACAACTTGAGATGATGTTTAATTTAGAAGAGGGCAATTTAGGATCTTTTGTGTCGTGTAATTGGTTAACAAGGAGTCTTTGATGATCCTTGCATTGAGCTAATTGGTGTCTAGGAGCTAGGCATTCAGCAGATTTCAGCCTGGACACACACTGCATAGTTGTGTGGTTGAGGTCTCTTGACTCTCTTCTATACCCGAGTAAGCAAGCAAGTGAGGCATTCTATCTGGGCGCACACTTCTCAGTTGTGTGGTGATTCTTCATCTATACTTAAGTAAGCAAGGCTGGTTTTGCTTCCCTTCACAGTTTGGTGAGCTCAGAGTGCCCATTGTTCGAATTAATCCTCCAACTTATGGTCTTTTTTGTCTCTTTTTAAAGTTGTTCATGTGAAGGGATTTTATATTTTTGAATTTTGTTTTGTCTTGGGGATTAGTCTTAGCCCAGAGATGGAAACCCAACTGTCTTTCCTTTGTTGGTATTGGAAGATTACCATGAGCATGAGTAAACAACCACTATGCCATTTTAGCCTAGAGCTTTAATGCAAAATTTATGTGGAATTTCATGTCTACTGTCTGTCCATATTGAAGGAAAATAGTAGTTCCAATTGCAACTGTAAAACTCAAAACTTATCAAATATTATTCAAAAGAGCAATTGACATTAACATTTTGTGTCATAATGAAATGGAAGGATTGGTCGAGGGTAGGGCCATTTCAGAGAGAAGACAGATATTATTACATGACATTGATCACTATGATGGTATTTGTCAGGTTTCTAACTGTCTTAAGCACTACGGAAAGTAAGTGTCGGTTTTGTAATTATCTGTTTACAAATTTTTGTTAAGGGGGTGGGGGGGGGGAATGGTTAGAACTTACTTAGTGTAAGGATTGTGAATAACTAACTGTCAGTAACAAGACAAGACAAGTGAGCTTGAATCTAGTGGTTAATTCCTTGTAAGTTGTAAAGACAAGTGATACTAATAAGAAACTCCTTGTAAAGACATCTGTACTAGAGATTTGGTGTGATGAGTCTTGCTGATAGCCCACTCCAGGTATAATGGGGTGCCATAGATTGAGTATCGATGCGCCATCAACCCGCCTTGAACTACCCTGCACTCTCTTGCTGCTTGCCCCAAGGCTAATTTATGACCCCAAATCGTAAATGTCTTGGCCGATTTGCACCCTCTCAAACGCGATCTCTGCATCGTCGCCGTGATGGATGGGGGCTGACAGTAATATAAAATTGCAGGTTGATATCGTTATGAAAAATTATTGTACTGTTGAAATGCTACCAGATAAAAAGCTGCTTTTGATTTGAAATCAGTAGGAAATCAAATTCAAGTATGGTCCCAGTCGTATTCAATTTTAGTCTAAAATAACCTTTAAAAAAAAAAAATCATGAAAATTAAATGACCAATTATCTCTGTTAAATAATGCAGGATATGAACAAACAATATTATGAAGCTAGCTTCAATTAGCACATTAAATGTACCTTATTATACTGTACATAATTGTATGCACTTCAGTAGTTTTGTTGTTATATTGCAATATATATTTATTTCTAAGTGAAGTGGGCTGGGAATACTTGCACTTGGTAGCTACAACCTACAAGTCTGGCCAATGTTCTCTTGCAAAATCCCATACAATCGTACAATACAAGGCGAAGAAGATGTATTTAAAATCATAAAACGCACCTCCCAATATGTGGACCCGTTAAAATCTAAAATGGCACCTCTAATATGTAAATGTCATGCTGAAGTGGCTTATTGATTTGGCTGGAGTGTACTAGGTAGAGCAGAGCATATATGACCGCCCGTACCAAAACCTGGCACTTGTTGGTAAAAATCAAAATTTAGATTGTTGTACCATTAAAAAGGCATCATTACAAGCTTTTCTCATTTGATCCCTTATTCTCACAAATTGGTCAATAATTGGTGAAGATACGATTGTCTGAAATTTACAATCATTTGTCTTCTACACATTTTGTGTGAACTTATAACGCCAATTTCTTCAAAAGATGAATTACCAACAAGTGCTGTGTTTCGCAATAGCCGATCACACATCTGTACGGATGTATGGAAGTGTACGTATGCATGTACGTTACGCAGTGCTCACAGTGGTGGTGATGTGCCATGTTCACATCCAGCCCAGATAAGGCAACCTACCCCCACAGCCACGTAAACTGATATCCGCTTAGCTCACTGTGGTGTCTCCCTGGGGAGTAGGCCTACCATATATTGCGCTCACCAGTGGCGTAGCTACCGGGGAGGAGAGAAGGGGGGCACATGGGGGGGGGGGCACACAAGGGGGTCAGGCCTGTGCTCACAATTACATGGAAGATGGGTGGGGGCTGTAATGATGTGGAAAAACACTAAGAAAAAGGGGAATATTTTTTGTATGTAATAATGTAGAAAATGTAGATAAGAAAACATCAATAAAATTGTAGAAAAAAATGAGAAACAAAGGGGGAAAATTTGTAATTGAATAACAAAGAACTCCCGGTGATGAACCCCACTATAATGTTTATGCCCCCCCCCCCCCAAATCAGTCTGACCATGCTACACCACTGCATCACAACTGTCCCTCTCCCAAGTTACAACCATCCTTCGTCTCCCCCAGTTATGACTAGTATATATTGCTCTTTCTCTATCTTCAAATATCTGTGGAAGGATTAAATTGCCTGAGATGTTTTAATAGCATTTTGTACTCGCATGACTCCAGCGTGTCCTCGCCGCAAATTGTCTATCAATCTTGGGGCAAATCATCTCTCGACATCTATACTAGATAGAGATATATGCCAAGTAGATGTCATGATTTGTGTCTGTATGTGTGAGCCTGTGGTGTGTGTTTGTGCATGTGTGTGTTTGTGTGCATGTGCTCATGTGTGTGTGTTTTGTGTGTGTATGTAAAGTTGTAGGTGTATTTGTGTGTGTATGTACAGTTGTAGGTGTATTTGTGTCTGAACAGTTGTGGTTGTATGTATGTGTGTGTGTACAGTTGTGGATGTATGTGCATGTTTTGTGTGTGTGTATAAAGTTGTAGGTGTATATTGTGTGTGTATGTACAGTTTTGGATGTATGCGTGTGTTTTCGTGTGTATGTACAGTTGTAGACCTGTGTGCATTTCTGTCTGTGAGTAGAGTACTATGTGGGCTTTGAACTTTCCAATGCCTTCAAATGGTCATAATTTGTCTCTCTGTCATTGTCTTTATGGGTGTATGCTAGCTGAGCTTATGGATGAAATGCAATGATATCCAAAGTATAATGTTTATTTTAGTAATTGTGCTGTCCTGAAATATTAAGAAGCCTGTATTGTATGTCTGAATGTGTGATATGATATTATAACCAAGTGATTTGTAAGTGTATAAGATGAGAGACTTGAATGGTTTGTATTTGAATTTGAAAATATACACATTGTAAGGCTATACCGTCATGGGTTGCAAGACTGTCCGGAGATATACGGTTTTGAACTTTGGAATATTGAGATTGTTATTTAACCCGCGTGATATTTAGGATATGTGTTTATGACTCTATCCAGTTGTGTGTTCAAGATTGTGTTGACGTAGATAGTGATCTTAGTTATGAATTTCTCTACACAACAATACAAAACTTCATACATTTATGAGTCTCGAGAGTTTGTCTTTTGTGAGATTTGAATGGTGCGATGTGAATCATTAACATGATTTGGTTTTTGAAGCTTTGTGCGAAAACATAATTTGTTGGATGTTTTTTGTTGTTCCCCCTTCAAGATTACATACACTGTGCATCTCTTCTTAACAGGAACAAAGGAGAGATCGGGACAACTTCATAGTTATAGGGGAAACCTCGTAGAAATCTAAATACTAATAACTATAGACTTGATCGTTGGTATCGTGTCTTGTCAATTATCACTACAATTTTAGCTCCGACTTGAACTTCTCCCCCCAATGGTAAAGTGAGCCATTCCTGATTTCTTACTCGCTTTTTGCACTGCTTGATCATTCCATTACTCCGCGTAGGGAGGATTGTGTGCCAACTCATATTTTATAGTTTTGATTTAACATTTAAGACTTCCATTCCTCCATTTACATTTCACGTAATTCATACATTATTCCACCAATGAGTTTGCATCTCCTTAATACTACTTCTCCGTAACGTTTGAATGACACTTCTTTTGTTACGTTTGCATTAACTGACCAATCACACGCGTGATGCTTTTATGAGTGGGGGCTCTTTTTCGTATGTCTCGTATACATCTCAAATTCATCTTTTTAATTTTGCAAACATACCAAAAAAAGTATTTATAATTGGGCATGATTATATTATACATATATCTATATATATCTGTTTCATGATTTAACTATTTTTTGGATGAAAAAATGTTCCGCTGCATGTGGAACTTTTTTTTTAGAGTTATTTTTTTTTGTTTTTTGTTTGTTTTGAGTTCTGAAAACTGTCCTCCTCCTATTTTGTTTAAAGAACTTCTCTTCTTCTCACTGGTGCGTTGTGTTTTTCTCTTTTTCTTTTTTGTCTCCTACCTTCATCCTACTCCTTCTGGTTGGTTGCCTGTTGGTCTTGCCATCCATCCATCCATCTCCCCCGGTTACAGCGAGGCTCGGAGGAGCTGATGGCCACCACACCCAATGGAACTACTAACGCCTTAGGCACCCAAGATGCAGGCTCGCCTAATTCTAACGATCACGACGCAAAGAAGGTAACAAACGAGACATAAAAAAAAATAAAAACAAAATGAAATTGAAACTTTTTTTTTAACCCCTCCCCCAAAAAACAACTGAGAAGCTTTCAGAAGTAGCACCCCGCCCCCTTTCCTTTATGCCACCCCCTCCCCCATCCCAACTCCCGAGTACCTTTGCTTTATATAGAATTATTTTCTGACCCAAGTCTAAAGATCTCGACACAAAGAAGGTAACGAGACATCAACAAACTAAAAACAAAATGAAGTTGAAACTTGGTTTATTTTGAACTATAAAAAAAAAGAGAGACGAAGCTTTCAGAAGTAGCACCCCGCCTCCCTTGCCTTTATGCCACCTCCTCCCCCATCCCAACTCCAGAGTCCCTTTGCTTTATGTGGAATTATTTTCTGACCTGTGTTCTAAAAAAGCAACCAGCACAATGTTACAGGGAGGTTAATGGATAAAAAATTAAAATATTATATTGTAACCTGAGACAAAGAAGAAGCAGAAGTAGCACCCATCCTTCCCTTTATGCCACCCCATCCCAACCAAGCCACTTTGCTTTTTGTGGAATTATTTTTTGACCCATGTTTGTAGGAATTTAGAGATATTTTGGGG
>JAUELG010122015.1:0-11102 GCA_031471515.1 Dendraster excentricus | reverse complement strand
ATATTTTTCCCCCCCCCCCCCCCCAACTGAAACAAAGAAAAAGAACATTTTGACTTTCTATAAATATTTCAAATTAGTTATCTTACTTCAGTCAAAATAAAACATGTGTGAATTGATTTCAGATATAGAAAGAAAGATAAAGATAGTGGGTGAAAAAAAATTTGTATGGGACTTTTTGAGAAAGGTAATACTCATGCTCTTTTCAATAGGAAAACTGTGTTAAGAGATTTTTCTCCCTGCAATTTGAATATTGAATATTCTCATGATGTCACAAATTCCTATATTTGGTACAATTTAGAAATGTACTTGTTTTAATATATTGTGTCCCGAAATGTTTCCAAATTTCATCCTTTGCATTAATTTGCAAAATTTGTGGAATAGTAATAACACCACAAAGCTTCTTGCTTTCCGAGGGAAAATCCCACAGTTACTGGAAAAACAAACAAATTGCTTCTGCCTTACTTTGATAACGAAAGTTTAACATTTCCCGCTAGAAATAAGGTTATTGGGGACTAACAAGACACCGCCTCTTATTAATACTACCCTTTTATTTATTCTCGCTCCTTTTAAACTTCGGAACACATTCTCTGTTTGAAATTTTCCGCATGTCATCCATTACATTCACATGCCCTTTTTGATTATTTGTGTTTTCTCCCTCTTTAGCTTAATATGCTTGTTTGTATTTAAAAAGAAATATATATTTGTGTTTTTTTTCTCCACACACTAGTTTGAAGATAATAGTTTCACACAATTCTGTCTTTCTTTTTTTTTGGTTTGTTCGCATGCTCTCCAACCTTTATTGTTTTGATTTGACTTGGTGTTTTTATTTTGCAGCCCCCACCATCACCCTTATAATCTTATTTCAGTACTAAAAAAAAAATTAAATGTCAGCTTGAAATTAATCTATTCTACGCACACGTATGCATTTCATGAAAGCCGTATAGAACGCATAGATATTTAGTAGAAGTATGCATGTTTTGGCTTGAAATACTATCCGTGTAGAAATTCTCTCTTCCTCTCACGTGTTCTATAGCATCTGGATACGCCGTCAGAAGGTAAGTCGAAGGATTTGTTTGGGCGAGCGAGTAGTAGTCGCATCGTCATGTCGTCTCTGTTCTTGAGGGGCGGTTCCCGAGTGTTTGGCAAGGCACTCCTCTTCTCAACCTGTCAAACGTTGAGGAGTTTAACGGCTCAAACAGGCTGTTAAAGATAGCAGTCACGTCAAATGCGACACTGACTATTTTTTTTTAATAGTTTGTTGAGCATTATTTGTAAGGCGGATGTTCCTAATTAGGAATATGTACTCCTGTTGTACAACAGAAGGCGGGCTATTTCTACATTGCATTTGTCCCAAGATTTAATAATAGAAACCCTTCTCGACTTCATATTACTCCACACCACAAGTTGTGGGTGCATACATTAATTGAGCAGTTTGAACATTTTCCCCATAAAGAGTATATTAATTTTCTGATTCATCCTTGGTTGATAATGTTATGTATGACAGATCCAGTGAATGCTAGATTTTAGACCATCCTCAAACTCTGGGGTTTTACCTGATGAAATTGTATCCGCATTTGAGGCAGTTCCCATGCGAACGAGCCTGCCTGGCCTAGTTCTCAAGTACTGACTATAAATGCTGCTGGCATTCCTCTTTGCTGGTATGGATCTAGCACAGTGGTCATTTCACTTGAAATCTATGCGCTAGCAAATGTAATTTTAATATGTCAAGGGACCATGGTTTTGCGGAATATTGGCAACATTCTGATTTCTGAATTTGTTCTGATTACGAAAAACAATCATTTAATGTCCTAAAAGAAAGGAAAGGAAAATGTATCATGTAACACTACCGTGAAGCAAGATTTAACACACACATCAAAATAAATGACATGTTAAAAGAATTAGTGATAATATATAAAAATCACATACGATTGTCATCACCAGTGACAAACATATTGGAATGATTCAACCACCTTACAACAACAAAAAAGACGAAAGCTTTGTATATTATTTGTCCCTATTTTTGCATTCAATAGAAAGTAGCACACACTCACACACACACACACTTTGTGGAAAGGATGGGATTCAAGTAATAATTTATGGAGGACCTTAGAGTGCAGTTGCTGATCATTTACATTTTTTCAAGCACCCCAGACTTGTGTTCAGTCCTCTACCATACTGCTGTAAAAAAGACAAGAGGCTCCTCTAGTAGCATCATTGACTGATTCCAACCCCTGTGCCTCCCCTCCCCTTCAGACTCAACAGTCCATTGCTCTTTGCATCTCGTTCTGTCTCCCATCCTCGATGTCAGAGTAGATTAGCTGACCAGGGATCTTCCATGGGGGATTGGGGGGTGTCACTAATGGGGGCGATAAGGGGGCAATTACTCCCATCCTCCCCATCTCCTGTGCCGTTGTGCGTATTATTGCTACCCTGCTCCCCTTCTCTGTCAGTAGAACGGACATAGAGACATTTATAGCATTTATCAATTTGGGATCATGCTGTGTCCCCCAGGGGGGACAAATTTGCCCCCCATGTTTTACCCCCTTCCCGGTTTGGTATACCACTGCTGCATCCTATTCTCACTATATACCCTGCTCCTCTCACCTGTCTATAGACAGAACACAAAGCCATCCATTACACTTATCTATGTTGGGATCACGCTGTGCCCCCCTCCCTCCCATATTTTACCCCCCCCCCCCCTTTCCTGGTTTGGTACGCCACTGCTACATCTTGTCTTGGGATGAAGAGAATGCATCTAGATGGGGAAAAGGTCGCTGTACTGCTTTATTGTAGATGCTTGGCTGGTTGGTTCTCTCGGGTGTACTAGGGGTCATGCATTCGTATGAATAGATCTAGATGAGTCTTTGATTGTGTCTGCAGTTAAGTCTTTATCTCAGTGGTGTAGAAGGGTAATTTCCTCTTTTTAAAAACAAACAAAAATGTGTTGTGTGTCAAATTGAATTAAATTGTGTTTGACATACATTTCAGGCATGTTAGCCATTGACAAGGAAAGATTTTGTTGTATTGAAAGCTAAGGCCTCTAATTGACTCTCAGAAAAACATTTTATCACTGTCCAAAATCGTATAATGTTCCTTGCAGTTATGTATTGCAGCAGATCCAGAATTGATCATGTTGAACAATTAATATATGAATACATGTATTTGAAAGAGGTTAAATGTTTATGAAAATGGAACATGCTACAGAACAGTGTAAAATATACTTGGTCTCCCAAAATGCCAAACAAAAATTTTTTTTTTTAATGCTTAGCTAAGTGTTCAATGCAAAACAATTTTAGAATGATAATTTTATACAGGCAAGCATGAATAGAAGCCCCCTATGATATTCAACTTCAACTTTTTCCTTGTTAGAATTAAAAGCTAACAGGAAATGCAGATAAGTTATTTCATCCTAAGATTTCATGTAAACGTGGAATGGGAGAGGAGGAAAATTTCTATCCATAAAAGATGGAAGTGATTAAATTCCAATTTAGGGAATTTATAAAGTAACCCAATAAGTCATGTCGCCAATTACATACGAAAAGCTGAAGTCAATAGGCTGGCTTGTCGCACTGACGGTCAATAGCAATTTTATGATGTGCAAAACCTTGTTCTCTCAGCATTTGAGATATAGAACATGTCTTCCTCTGAAAGTTTTTCTTATGAAAACTGTTATTCTAAAGGATAAGTTATATCCCTTAAATATGGGATAGATTTTGGATTGTAAGAAGAAGCAAAATAGAAATTGAAATGTTAATTTATCCTAAATAATGCAACCCCCCCCCCCCCCCCAAAAAAAAAAAAAAAAAGATCAGGGTCTTCAATACATGAAATGACCAGCTGGTAACCTACTTCAATAACACCTTTTGTAATAACATGATAGTCAATATTCAGTGTTTCAATTTTCTATCCGAGCAGATATCCTTCTTTAGATGAAAAATATACCCAAAATGGCTATAGATGTATTAACTTTACAGTGATTTCAGAATTGGAAAGGGAAGGGGTTAAATGTGTGCATCTCTCGATAAGGGCACTGTAGAATGAGTAGCATGGGTTGATTGGCTACCCTACCCGGCCTGAGCCGTGTAATTACCTACTGCTAGATAATTGGCTTGCTTTGCTCTTTGCCTAAAAATAGTCTATATAACCACTATTTGCTGGACATGATGCCATGCACATTTTACTGAACCCCATTTTAATTTGTCTATGGGATCCTGGCCGGCCCTGTATTGACCCATTGATTACTGGAACTAGGTAGGCCCTGTATGGCCTCAATGGGGATTGCAAAATCCAGTTGGGGAAAGGGTTAAAATAAGGAAGGAAATTGTGCTTCAACATTTTCATAGCATAAATACTAGATTCATTAATAACATAATTAGGATTTAAGGTGGTAAGATAAAATCAGACTAATGTGTTTGTTTTTGTGAGCGAATTGTTTGCAGTTGCAGTCGAAGAAATACAGACAAAAAATAGATTCAAGAGTATTTGATTTTGGCAATTGCATTCTCCAAAAAGGACCCATGAATGAGACTTTATAAGAGTTAAATAAAGTTCTTACCATGAAAAGCAACAGATGTTCCCTTTTTTAATTACTTTTTTTTAAAGGTCGTTCTTATTTATATTAGGAAATGCATTGAATTTGGTATAATCCGATAAAACAAATATTCGTCAGTGGGTGATAAATGCTAGCTAAAGCGAGATTGGGGACGTGGTTGTGGGCAGAATGTATGTATGGTAATGGGTTGACGCCCAGTCAGCGGAGGCAAAGTGAAACAGAACAAAAGGGGAAACAACTGATCATGGGAGGGAGTATGCTCTGAATTCACACACAACTCTGAGCCATTACATTATCCAATGTTACCCCCTCCCCCCCAAATGGCCAAATCAAAAATGCAGCCTATTTCCGTATTTGCAGGGTTTTTTTCAACGCCGGGGGAAATTTTGTCGCGTCGCATTTAAAAAACGCTTGCGTGCTTGCAGAATGCCCAGGTGATGCCACTCCGCCTCATTGGAAAATCAATGCGGAATGGACAATTTGTCTTCCTCCTCATTCCCCCGTCTCCTGCTCTCTCATCTGTCCCCCCGAAAATAAATTATTGGCACCATGATATGAGATCGGATGATTGCTCGTCAACTCCTGCTTGAGCAGGATCCATCCATCCATCGTCCTAGGAATATTGTGTGCGCATTATGTTCGGTAGATTGGCCGATGTGATTAGCTGCGCGCAGTTTGTCCATTACTGTTTGTCTGGGCTGAGCTTATCAAAATATGACGGGATATATCAATAGTATGAGAAAATATGAGAAACCCTGATGGGCAAAACGATCTGAGCCAATAAATGGAAAAGGTGGGGGGATATCAACCATTCAAGATGGGACCAATGTTTATTTTCCTCAGTCGGATGATGAATTTTTATGATCGTTATGATTAGGATTAATTAGGATATGAATGGAACTCCTGCTTTGTTCTTGTATGCAACAAATAAAATCAAAAGTCCCATTTTCAAAATAAATTTTGACAATTTTCGAATTAGAGCAGACAGTCTTTTAACATGACTCCTGCTAGAATGCACAGATTTTGCAGCATTAATACAGGACTGGTTTTCATAGTAATTGGGTAAAATGTTTTACCTGACCATTTTCATAACATTTGGCCGATACATGAATATCACTTCAAAATTCCACTTAGAGAAAGCCTCTACACATTTGCATGTGCATTCAAACCTTTGTTCCATGTTCCAAATTAATTTTTTTCCCCACCAAGGTCGTTTGCCATGTCAATATACATACTGCCTTTCAAGTCCAATATGTGCGCTGGTGCCTATATGCCAGTGTCGTGTTTGTTCATTAAGGTTAAATGAATGGCAGGGCTACAGGTGCATGTTGCTAATTCCAGGGCCCACATTCAGCTTAGATGATAGGTTTACAATATCGAACAAGAAATTCTCTTAGTTGACAACTACATTGTGGGTTAAATTAGTGGGTTATTAATGCTAACCTAGCTAGATTACCATAGGTTGTGATCATTCAAGAAATTGTTTCTGTATAGTAAAGGCCCTAAAAATGTAATCTAGGCTACATCCAGACATTACAGTACATATATTTGCTAGTTGTTATAAAGGTTAGAATCATTCTGCTTTAATTGAAAGGGATTGTTATAGAGAAGGCTAGATATGTGTTGTCATAGTTTGCTTTTATATCAAAGTGTTTTGGGGAGACCTTGCACTAGTGTATCTAGGCAAAAACAACCTGTCTTGTGATTATGATTATTTCACTCCTCCAAAACGGCCTTGTTATTTGCAAGGAATGGGACACTGAAAACTAGACATGTGTGGTCTTACTTACATATACATGTACTTGCCTTCTGATGTCACCACCCTGCTGTACTCTTGTTTTACCTTACAAGTGTCAAGATTGGGGGAAAAAAGTAATAAGACAAGAGCGAGGCAAGTTGATTCCATCTCAAAAGAGGTGTCACTAATCACTGAAAAAGCCTCCTGCCAAACCGGGTGGGTTTCATGATAATGACAGTGAGGGTGTTGCGTAGGGAAATTTAAACCATCCCATCCCGGTTACCCTATCGGTACTCCCATCGAGTTGATACATGACAGTGCCAAAGGCTTCGGCAAGTGATGGCTTAATGAAGAGCTGATTGACAGGTGCGACTGCTAGTGTCAAGGCTTTTATCATATTCTATCGATGACGTTGGCGATGCGAATACAAATCATTGTGAGTAATTAGAATGGGATTAGCACCCGGTGAAAATCTTGTGAACGATTCCTTCGTCCACCTGTTTCAAACGTGTGAACTAATTTTTCTAGGTGTAGGGGTGCAGATCAATCAAAGAGTTCATTACAACATTTAGTAGCAAGAGCTTCAGTTTTCCCCCTTGCCTACAAAATTTTACATTTCAAACGGATGTATCGTCTAAATCCACAAATCTTGATTATAAATCTTAATAAATGGTACCCTCATACCTCATGTTTGTGTTACCAAAAAAAAAAAGAATATTTATGATTGATGGGTTTTGGATTTTTAAACTATTTTGGATTTTTAAACTATCCACTGGATAGTCAACTGTGTACAAGATCATTGCAATGAGTTAGTAAATATCACTTTCTTTTTTTTTTTTGCTCATTACTCCATAACATCCATTTAACGTGAAAATGTTCACATAATACATTAAGTGCAATTTATACCATGTATCGTACTCTATCCATGATTATACCAACCATTCGTCACTTTCTACACATGCCATCGGAGTTGCTAGATCCCATAGTTTCATACATGGTACATTAGTGAATGGGTTAATGTATTTATGGGGTGGGTTTTCCCTTTCCCATGTACTATCTCCCCTCTGCTTACCCCCTCGATGGTGTCACTTCTCGTTGGGCTTTGTACGCACATGACCACTCACAATTTCACAGAAAGGGGTGTTTTTTCTTCTTCGCAAACACTTGATGTGTTTACGGATATTAGTGACAATGTACTCTAAAAGAAAGTGAAAAATGAGCATTTTGTGAAGATATATATACAAGATATTTTGTTTGTGTACTCAAAATAATGATTTTCAAATTATCAATATTTCTGTTATCAAAGGAGAGTTCTAGATATGCAACATTTATGAAAAGTCTAAAACTCTGTATTTTTTGTTTGGCGTTTGAATATTGTTTTCCAAGTCTAGAAATGGCTTTCAATAAAAGTTTGGCATGTACCCTAAGAGTTTAGTTCAACTTCTGGCTTTGCAAAACACCCCCTGGGCTAATTTCCCTCTGTGTGGACCCCGTCCTGTCCTTGTCCCCAGGGTAGGAAATTTAAGGGAGGGGGGGGGGGGGGTTCTGAGGGTGATTTTGCCAGCTAAGTTTCAAAATAGCCCCCTAAAATCAGTAGGTATAGCCCCTAAAATGACCATAGCCTATAGGGTATTATGTGAAGGATTCTTGGATATCCATTAAATTGGAAAAGTAGCCCCCGTAAAAAATTGATTCCTGCATTGGTTGTCGTCCCCCCCCCCCCCCATCCTCTTCCCAACTGCTGTGACCGAACACATAGTACCTATTAACAGGTGTCACTGAGCCGGCTGTCGGATCTAATTGGCGCTGCGGCCTGGCCATACTCACTTACTCAGCCCAGAGACAGATATTACTCCTAATAGTAATTCTCCAGCCTGATGCATACGCTGAACAGCAAGATAAAGAGGATGTGGATGGGCTGGCAGTGTGTGATGTCATCCCATCGCCGTGGCGACACGTGGCAGTTTATGCCGCAACCTGGGGAGAGCTGTGGTGTTGCTCATTAGCTCAATTAACGTTTGCAACTCCCTGCATGCCTGCTCTTTTCCCCCGAGTGTTAGTCAACCAGGAGTGGTGTATTGTGTGTGTGTGTGGTGGGGGGGGGGGGAGTGGGGGTGGAGAACTAGGTGGAGTGGGGGTGGGGCTGTTAAACATATACCCATAATGGGTTCTAGTAAAGGTGATGGACATGACACTATGATAATTTACATTTTGATAACTAGGATCCATCTCTATTTACTGACATGCACACATTTAGTGTTCTAACTATGAAAAGGTGATGAATATGACAGTTAGATAATTAGCATTTTGATAACGAGTCTGATTTTTAAAATATTAACAAGATACTGTACCTTAGTACTGGAGCATGCATTTTTGAGAATAATTTCATTGATATTATGAGGATACTTTCGAATCAAAGATATGGAATACGACAACAGAAACAATGTTGCATTCATATAGTTGTATAGATTGTACAGCATTTCAACGAACATGACTTAATGATTTTTTGAGATTCATGAGAAAGACTGACTCAACTTGATCCAGCAGTAAGCAATGGAATCAAATAAATTGTGTCTATGATACCAACACATTGGAATATGAAAAGTATGATTTTCCTATTTCCTGGCCAACATTCAAGCCTCAATATTCTTCAAAACAGTAATATCTACATTATATACAAAAAAATGGAGAAAAAAAATATAAACAAAAAATGAAAAACAAGAAAACATGATATCAGTAGCCCTATTACCATTTTAAGGTATTATCTGAAATAATTTTTTTTAAAGTAGCCCCCTTAATTTGAGAATGAATTCCTTCCCAGGTATCAATTGATATAAAATGCATGTACACCACAATGGAATAGTCATGATGGTACATATTCCCTATATGGATTCCACTGATGATGGATGTTGTTAATGTAATATCAAACCAGTTTGACATTCAGCCCCTTTTCTCAATCAAATGCCAGCGCAATTAGAATGAAATGAATCTGCATTGATGGCTGGCCCTGCACTGCATCAAAGTGATTACTCTTTTTTTTTCCCCTTTTTCCGTTTTGGAGGCAAGGCAAACCCTTTTTTTCTGAGAACCATTTGATTGAAATGAGCAAAATTTATTATGCATGTGGATGAATATTGGTAGGTCCAAGGGAAAGTATAGGGTGATGTAAGGAGATGGTGGGGGGGGGGGGGCTAATTTTCAAGCTAACTTGATTGAGAAAAAAAAACACTCTAAAATTATTGTTGCATTTTACTAATTTACAGGGGCTCTATTATGATCTTTGGGGGCTATTTTGCATTTCGGGGGTTAATGCGCCCCAAGCCCCCATTCATTTTTGTTTTCAATGGGAGAGCAAGTTGATGTATACCTGAATATGCATAGCAAAACTCACATGTATGATGAATGGAAAACAAATGTTGCAGAGTGATTATATTGATCCACTTGCATTTTTAATGAATAAAAAGTAAAAACTGAAATTAATTCTTAGCTTTTATTCCTATCCTAGATATTAGTGCCATAAATTATTTCCTGGTGAGGTTTATTGGAAATTTATCACATTCCGTACACATACTTTTGCCTCAATTTTACCGCTAAGCAAATTGCATAGCAAGAGTAAGCTTTAATGTCATTGACGTAATGAAACATAATTTATTACAGCATATGAAAATAAAGGTTATTAAAGTGATTTTGATATGTCCTGTATTCAACAATCTGTCTTTCTCATGCATTGTTTGCTCGAAATATGAGAGATGCGTTCTCTTTTTTTTTTCCCCCTCCCCCTCTGGACTGCTTTTCAAACAATCAATTGCATGCGTGCCTTCAAAAGGCCGATCTCATCGCAAACAGTTTAATTAAGACCAAGTGAACGCTGACAGGAAGCGTTTATGAAAGAAATTAAAAAAACGAGATGGCTGAGAGAGAAATAGAGAGAGAGAGCAGATCTATACAGATTTCACTTTCATCTCTGTAGCGCTGCGAGTATTTTTAGTCCGTGCATTATTCAGAATTTGTCGTTGCCATTTGCCTTGGTGTTTGCTGTTGCTAGGGACGACGTATCTAAAAGCCGAGTTGTGTGCGTCTGCTTTGCAGGCCGCTCAGCGATGGTAGTGGTAACCAGACGGTCGATTGTACCATTGAACATCTCATTTTCCAACCTACCAACTAAATTGTAAAACCTCTTTTTCGAGGCATGGAGATAAATGACAGATGATTTGTGTAGGCTTAAAGATCTGCTTCTTCATGGATAATGTTTGAGCAGAAAACGATAATAATTTTGGGGGATGCTTTAAAACGAATATGTCGACATGTGAGACATTTATTTGTGTAAAGTAGGGGAAAATAACATAACATTTGACTTGGGAATGATTTTTAAAAATTTAATATGTCACGAGACGTAAACATTCAGAAGTAGGGGAAATAATTTTACTGTTGTATGCTGCTTTTATTTCAAACCGTGCTGATATATAATCTGTATTATGTCCACTTAAACTTAAAGGAAATCGCTTCTTAAAGTACATTATCAATGAAAAAGTAATCACCATTTTCTGGAATCTCCCATTTGTTAATGAGGAAACTAATTAATAAAATATTGCTGAATATATCCAATAACCAGCCTTTTGGGGGTGACAGGATACCATTCTTGCAGTTTCATCGCAATATGCATCCATGCTATATGGTTCCATTCCCATCACAAAAGTAATTAATTAGTGGGGATCTTGAAAATAGGCAGTGATGCATTGCATCGTACACTGGACACATCCTTGATGGAACCATCGGATACACACACCTGTATCCACGATTCAGAATTCTGCC
>JAUELG010121904.1:0-10394 GCA_031471515.1 Dendraster excentricus | reverse complement strand
CACGACGTAATTATTTACGTCGTGTAGTAATTGGAATTACTACACGACGTAATTATTTAGGTAGTGTAGCAATTCGAGAGATAGGACCCTTTCTTGCAACAAGACCCAGATTTCGTTTTCGGAATACCAAACCTTCAAAATAACAAATCTTCGGAATAACGAACCTTCGGAAAAACGAACCTTCGGAATAACGGACCTTCGGAATAACGAACCTTCGAAATAACTGAGCTGTAATCGTCAATTTTACGTGTTAGGCATTCAAGTTATACAATTCTGAATCTAAAAGAAAGAATAAAACTGCGCCATGGTCGGGTCTGTTAGGGGTATCCTCCCCGATACCACGTATTCTGGTGACCCCGATATTTTTTGCGAGATAATTACAGAGAGCATACGATTTCAATGACAAAATAAAATTTATTTGATCACAATCGGTTCAGAAACAGCTGAAATATCCATAAATATAGTTTGTTCAAAAGAGTTAGTCACCGGCCATCACCTAGCGATATATTTACACTTTTTAGACTTTTATAAAAATGTTTTAAAAAATGCTCGAAAACTGCAGTAAAAAAAAAAAATAGTTTTTTGTTTTCGTTAAGTTGTCGATACTTATATTGAACCAAAACATTTAATTCACAATATATTGTGTATGAACAAAGACTGTAAATAATGATTTGTTTAAAATCAGCGCCCTCTTGCGTTAACGGCTATTTTTTCATGATGACATGGGTTTCATTAGGTCGTTTAAAATTATGAATACTTTTCAAGCATGGTGAAGTTATAACTATTACTTTGTTTCGTAATGGTGCACGTTTTGGTTACTAACGTTATGTTTGACCAATATTCAACGGACTATCCCTTTAAAATGTAAAGCACTAATGCAACTTTGGGCAATATGCATACATGTAATACATGTACTGCATGATTGAGCCATATTCAATGTCGATAAGTCAATAGTAACATGTTAGACAAATACAACTAAAAAGAAGAATACAATTGCGTCAACACAGTCAGTTATGGGTATTCCATCCGCGATACCACTAATTGAAAGCAGCTATGTTTTTTCTTCATTACATCAAATCATAGTAAGAAAAGTTGTAATTCAACATTACGTGTACAACTTACCCTATATCATCATCAAGTGCCGTCCCATAGATAGGGGTTGGCGGCTATGCACCTCCATCTACTTCTGTCCCAAACAATTGTTCGTACATCATCATAAGTAAGTCCTGTCCATTTCTTGATATCATCAAATCAGGTGGTTCGCTGTCTACCTCTTTCGCGTTTGCCTTTTACCATTCCCTCAAGTAACATCTTCTGTAGACCTCCTCATCTCATCACATGACCAACATACACAAGTTTCGTCATTCTGAATTGTCTTCATCAGATCTCTTTTTTTTGCCTGCTCTATTCAATACATCTGTAGTACTAATTTTCATTACCCAATTACTGATTATTAGCATTCTCCGGAAGCACCACATTTAAAATTATTCTAACTTTCGTCCTGTTTCTTTACATAGAGTCCATGTTTCAACTCCATACAACAGATTACTCCAGATGTAGCTTTTCCAGATTCTGCAGCTCAGTTCAAAGTTCAGCTTCCTAAAACATAATATCTTATCCAGTTTCATGAAAACTGATCTTGCAATCTCTAACCTATGTTTTATTGCGCTGTCACACTTCCCATCCTCTGTGGCGGTCTGTCCAAGATAAACACACTTATAGACTTGTTCTATTAGTGTGTCATTGACCTGAATATTAACATTCGGGACATCTTTCTTCCGCGATGCCACGATAGTCTTAGTCTTTAATGCGTTGATTGCCATACCAAATCGTTCACCTTCATCATTCACCTTTTCTACAAGTCTCTGTAGCGTGTCATATATAAGTACACTGTTAATCATAATGGTGGACTATTTTTTTTTAGATCCAACTTCTTTCCTTTTCCCTAGTCTGTGCGCTAAATGACAATTTTATATTGAAAGTAATGATTTTATAATGTTATCCTAACTTCCAATGTACAATACATGACTGCATGAATTTACACTCTTTAAGCTAGCCTTTTGTTTAAGCTTTGAAAGGCAACCCCTGTAACGATAGGCCCATTTCCTTCTTCAAAGCGTATGTCCAACATGTCATCGTTATGATTAATTTCTCAGAGTTGGCTGTAGCGTTTTTAACCTAAATTGGCACAGAGGCCCCCTAGACTAAATGCCGTTCAACTCCATTGACTACACGCCAAACAATACGGGTGCTCCACCAGGAAGGGGTGTCAACAAGTAATGTCCACTATTTCGTTGAAACATCGCAGGTGGTGGTCTGTAAAATCATCAAACGTCATCGGAAGGAGGGTAAATTAACGCCACGGGAATCTCTAGGACCTCCGCGATTGACCATCACCACAAATGCCAAGAAGCAGCCTTCGCCATTTGTGAAGAACATGCTATGGAATCAACACCTTCAGCCAAACTGTAGATCAGAGATCGCTCTAACATGGTCAACGAGCAAGACGAACTTCCAGGTGTCCACCCCATACCATGCAACCAATATTTACCGAACGTCCTTCGATAAGGGAGCCCAGATTTCCCCCTGGATAGTGATATGTCATCTTAACGGAAACGAGCCATACCACTGTTGGGCTGTCGAAAACCTCAAGTTGTTTTGTGAAAGTATACATCGTGGAGCTTATCGCCACGTAATTGGCAAACACTTTGTCTTCCCTCTTTTCGCTCAAGAATGATATATGGCTCGGATCCATCAAGATGAGATATCACTAGTGTTCAGGTGGAAATCTTCTGGGCCCCCCTAGTCCAAGGACGTCCGGTAAATCTTGGTTGCTTGGTTTGGGGTGGACACTTGGTAGCTCGTCTTGCGCGTTGACCATGTTAGAGCGATCTCTGATCTACAGTTGTCGGAAGGCGTTGATTCCATTGCATGTTCTACATAGATTGCGAAGGCTCCTTTTTGGCATTTCCGGTTTCTACGGTACGGGTTTAGCAATTGGCAAATATTTATATTGGTGGTCAATCGTGGAGGTCATAGAGATTCCCGTGACGTTAATTTACCCTTCTTCCGATGACATTAGATAATTTTACAGACCGTATAACGTGCGATGTTCAAACGAAATAGTGGACATTGCTTGGTGACGCCCCTTCCTGGTGGAGCAGCCGAAACGTTTGGCATGGAGCAAATGGCGTTAGATGAAGTTTAGCCTAAATGGCCTCTGTGCTAGCTTTGGTTGAACATTGTACAGCAAACTCTGAAAAATGACCCATAATGATGAAATGTTGGACATATGCTACGGAGAGGCAAATATGCCAACATGACAGGGGCTGTCTTTTAAAGCTTAAAACAAAAGGCCAGCTTAATGAATCCAAATTTATGCAGCCATTTATTGTTCATTGGTAGTTTGGAAACATCATTACGTTTAGTATTAAATGGTTCATGATGCACAGATTTGGGAAAAAGTATGAAGTTGGATCTAAAAACAAATATTCCAACATTATGATCAACAGTGTACATTGTTTTCTCTTTCTAAAATGCAATCACCACCTTACTCCTTATACCAGCCACGCGTAAGTTTGAATATATGTGTCTCCAGTAGTCTTTATAATTATGAATGTAACTTTTGGCAATATGCATGTACTGTATGTGTTAGCCATATAAATGTTAATAAATCAATATTTGCATGTTACACAATTTTAACTTTAAAAAGGGAGAATAAAATTGCGTCAATACAGTCAGTAATTATGGATATGTCCTCTCCGATACTAGTAATTTAATTAAATGCACTCAATTTTGTCTTAATTACATTAACTTAGCTTTGAATATGTTTTCTATGACATTGTTTTTTGTCTGTTACTAACAAAAATAGCTTTTATATATCATGTGATCAATCATTACTTGTGCCAAGTACACGATATGCATTCCCTGTAAAAAAAAAAAAAAAGAAGAAACATTATTAACAGTTATTCTGTATTGATTTCTCTTTCTAAATTTTAATTACCACCTTCTCCTGATACCAAGCCTGCGTAAGTATAATGATGAATGTCTCCAGTAGTCTTGATAATACAACACATACAATCAGCACGATTTTGCAGTCATTTTAAAGACCAAAAATTTACTACAATGTGAAACCAAATACAGGTTTCCAAAATAGGTAATACGGTAATTTTTAACCCCACAGTCAAATTGTTAGCATTTGTTTCCAACACGAAACTATTAATTTACATAATTTAGCTTATATCAATAATTGAATTGGGAGATGTATTAAAACTGATACAAAAAATGCCCGGTTATATCTGCAAAAGCTGTTCAGAAACGAAATAAACTTTGTATCGTTTCTGAACAAGAAGTTATAAGAACTGGAAATGAGCATTTGATAGCTGTAACCCCGACGTTTTTGGCTTAATACAATACATTATATAAGCATGAAATAACAATTATTATAACAATTGAAATGTGGTCAGCCCCCTCCCTCTTCTCCTTCAAATCTTTCCGCGGCCCCTGCCCTTAATTAATGTATTTTGGGAAATATGCATGTACTGTATGTGTAAGTCATATATATGACAAAATGTCAATATTTACATGTTAGACAATTAGAAAGAAGGATAAATTGCGTCAACACAGTCAGTTATTGGTATGTCCTCACAGATACTATTATTTAATTAATTGTGTCTTATGTTTTTCTTAATTACATCAAATTGGCATTGATATCTCTCTTGAAATGTAATTGTATTTTGCATGATAAGAAAAACAAAAGCTTTTATATGTAAGCAATCATTAATTATACAAAGTACGTTATATGCATCCCTTGGCTATGGAGCATTGTCTTCAAACATACAGCATATTAACAACTATTCTCTCTCTTGTATTCTTTCTCCTGATACCAGCCAGTAAGTGTAAGTATATATGTATTCAGTAGTTGTGCGAAGACGTACTTTAAATAGTAGTTTAGTTTCGGTAGGGAGGGCGCTGCACAACACATTTTTATGAGGTAATGAAAAACTGAGTGTCAAGTTCGAGAGAACATGCAATACGAATGGCGGAATAAGCTTTATTTGGTCAAATTTGACGCAGACACTGCTGAAATATCAATAAATATATATGATCTTATAATATTTGGGGGCCGAAATAATCAGATGATTTTTTTCAAATATTTAGAAAAATGCTTGCACCTTTTCAAATTTGTTGAAAGCCTTCTTTATATAAAACATCATATGCATAATTTTGTATGGAAAATGATTGAAACCAATGCCTTTTTAGAAAGCGTCACCTTGTGTTTAATTTCGAGAATGGTGGAGTTATTACTATTATCATGATTAGTGTGTGATGTTACTCTCCCGGTTCACGGTTGGTAAGCCTTACTAAATCTAAGCTATCCCTTTACCATGTAAATCATGAATGTAACTTTGTGCAATATGCATGTACTGTATGTGTCAATATCTACATGTAAGACATTATAGCTAAGTATACTGTAGAACTAAAAAGAAGAATAAAATACGGTCATTCAGGGATATCCTCTCCGATGCAACTAATTTAGTTGCATCGGAACAGTACACACAACTCAACATCAACGTATGGAGCCATTTGGATTCCAAGAAAAGCCATGTTACGAAGGTTAATATTTTGGATAAAATCCGAAAATAAACAAACCGTACAAATTTAAAAAAAAATAAGTCTTATGTAAATGAGATATCGATTATGAATAAGTCATAAAAATATCATGACTTCGCGCAAAATTTCTCGTCGAAACACGTTTCAAATATGACAATAATTGCACGTATAGGTCTATGTGACAACGGGTAATGTCAATTACCCGGAAGCTTTGGGATCTGATTAAGTGCACATTGCAAGCATCATGTTCTGAGGAGGGCTTTTGTCCAAGTATGGATGGACTTTAGCCTGATAAATTCATACTGTCGATTGCAATGATCCTGATGGAAGCCTGAATAGAATAAGTGAAGCGATACTTACGTTGGTAAGTTTATTGGGGGTTCAGGGGCGGAGCCCCGGAAGCTTTGGTATTTGCAATATCCAGAAAATGCATTTAACTATTGAAAATGTAGCTCATTTTAGTTAGCAGAGCACAGACGCACAGTGGTTATGGGCAATGATTGCCTGATAATGTGCCAAGAGAGAAATCCTGAATGAAATTAAGTCAATGAGTACATTGCCGGGGCGTGGGTAAAATAACCTTAGTGGGGGTTCCAAAGGCGCAGCCCCGGGAAATTTTGGATTTTGGATTCTAACGTTATCAAAAAGTGGTTTGACGCCCATGACTTGTTCTATGTTCAAGGAATCTGCATTCCTTGCTCTTTATGGAGTCTTTTCTCCGAACATATATCATATTAACAATTATTCTGTGTTGTTTCCTCTTTCTAAAATTCAATTACCACCTTGCTCCCGATACGAGTCGATTGTAGTTAATATGTGTGTATCCGGTGGTCTTGAAAAGACGTACTTAAAGGGAAGGTTGAGTTTTGGTAGAGAGGGCGCTAGACATAATAATTTTTTTGTGAGATAATGAAAAACTGAGCGTAAAATTTGAAAGAGCGTAATATTTTAGTGCCAGAATAAAATTTATTTGATCAAAATCGATTGAGAAATGGCTGAAATATCCATAAATGTAACATTTTATAATGAATATGGGGCCCCACGAATATTAGCTAATTTTGAACCAACCGTTACAAAAAACAAAAAAAAAATGCTTCCTCTTTTCAAAAATTTTCAACAGAAGCTTTATAATAGTGGTTAATTATCTCTCTATCTTAGAAATATATTTACAAACCTTCACATGCACAATATTTTATTTTAAATGGTTTAAATCAATACCTATTTAGAGAGTGCCATCTTTAGTCTGTATAGCACTGTTTGGGTGATAAATGGCATTTTACTAAGTTGTTGATGATTTTGAATTCCTTTCAAGCATGGCAAAGTTATACATATTAGTTTGTAATGCAATGGGGCAGGTTTTTGTTACGAAAATTCAATTTGACCCAAACTGTTCTCTCTTAACCAGAACTGCACTATACCTTTAACATGTAAATCATTAATATAACTTAAGGTAATATGCATGTTATGTATGTGTAAGCCATATCAAGTTCAATATTACATGTTACACCAGTGGGGTAGCTACGGGGAGGGGGGGGGGGGGAACGTGCCACCCCCCCTCTCAAAAAAAATGTATATAAAACATAATCCAAATAAAATTATTTTGATGCCCCTAAATCCGTCCGTTTTCTTCATTACATCAAATCATAAAAAGATAAAAATATTTATAATGTAATTTATCACTACGTGTACAAATTAAACTTCATATATTACCGTGTACATGTACAACAGAATGGCTCTCAAGAGCCTTACAACCATTCTTTATTGTTTTCTCTTTCTAAAATACAGTCATCACCTTGCTACCGGTACCAGCCCAGTTTAGTAAGTATGATTATGAATGTCTCTAATAGACTTGATCTGACGTACTAAATTATGAAAGCCATATATAAATGTAAATATGTCAATATTGACATCTTAGACCATTGGAACTAAACAAAACAAAAACAGAAAATAAAATGGTGTCAGTATAGTAAGTAAGGTATGGTATATCCTCCCCGATACTACTAATTTACTTAAGTGCAGTTTACGCTTTCTCAATTACATAAAATTGGCATTGTTATGTTTCTTGAAATGACATTTTATTTTGTCTGTAAAATAAGAAAAATAGCTTTTATATGGAATCAATCATCACTTATACAAAGTACGCTATATGCATTCCTTGTACAAAAGTCGATATGTCAATTGTACATGTTACGCAATACAGATACAATTTTACAATTATAAATTAAGAAAGAATAATAAAACTGCGTCAATGCGGCCAGTTATATAGGGGTATCCTCCCCGATACCACTGCAGCAATGTTGTCCTTAATTACATCAAATCGGCATTGATATGTTTGTTGCAATGAAATGTTATTTTGTCTGCTAATACGCAAAATACTTTTATAATGTAATCAATATACGTGTACTCTATATGTATTCCTTTCGCAAAGACTGGCACTCTGTGGAGCCTTTTCCTTGAACATAAACTACATTAAGCAAATAATTACCGTTGGTGATGGTGATATGGGACTAACTATCTCTTCCGAGGCAATCTGGATGTAGCTATCTGTCCTCAGCTTCGCTTCGGACAGATAGCGTATACATTAAGATTGACGAGGAAGTGATAGTTTCCCCATTGCCTGAAAGCAAAAGGTGATTATTTGCTTTATATTCCACATGTACATTTAATGTTTTAAATAGGTAAGTTATAGGTACCTACTAACAAAAGCCGTGTAAATCCATGTCCACGAGTGACACTGACAATTTCAAAGTTTCCAAATAATTTCAGAAAATTTTAAAAGTGAACACTGAAAACGCGAAATGTACAGTACACTCGATCTAACAGTTCAATGGTAAATTCCGTATTACAAACACGAATTGTAAGCTCCAACAGTTAATTCTCCAATAAAAGTCTAAAAATGAACACGCGAAATGTATTTAAATTCCAAAAATAGTTGTAAATGTTAACGTTAAGTGAAACATAGCGCACATGGTCTAGCCTAGGCCTAGCGATTTCAATTCCATGTCAGACAGTTCGTCAAAATGAATGCTTCCAGCATCGCAATAATATTGGAACACTTTCAGGTTGAAGTTAAGTTGTCGTTTTGTATTTGTACTTTAACTCTCCATTAAAACAAATCCAGATCATCCTCATCCAAAAGCTCGAACCTGACATTGATTTTTAATAGGTTAGATCATGGATCGAGTTACTTACTATCAAAAGCCTTGTAAATCCATGTCCACGGGGCAACAGTTCATAGGTAAATTCCAAACTGCGAACACGAAATGTAAACTCCAACAATTAATTGGTATTTAATAAAAGTCCAAAGGTGAACACGCGAAATGTATTTAAATTCCAAAACTAGTTGATGATGAAATGAAATGTTGCGCATTTGGTCTAGGACTAGGCCTAGCGAATTAAAGTCCATGTCAGACAGCTCGTCAAAATGTATGCTTCCAGCTTCGCAATAATCGTGGAACACTTTCATATTTTTACTTTACCTCTCCTTTTAAAACATATCCAGATCATCCTCATCCAAAAGCTCGAACCTGACATTTTGTGGACGCCATTCTTAGACTTGATCGAGCAACAGAACGAGCAATTAATTAACAGTATTAAAGGTGCCGGTGAATCAGATTTGTGCGATCGTACAGTGCATGCGAGTGAGCATGCATGCAATACAGTGCACTACGTACCGTATCGTATGCACAACACACACACACACACAAACACGCACAAACACACACACACACACACACACACACACACACGCGATTCAACACATTTGTAATTCGTGGGCATAGAATTCAATGCAACCGTCCCGGTGAATGATAGTAGCCCTATTCGTTTAGTGTACCTTGATAACTATCTATCGAGTGCGACGACTATCTACCTATCGGGAAACAAAGTTTTCCTCTCCCATCAATGATGGGTGAAATTATTTTTCATCACGTAGAGAAATATTCTTAGTAGTGGAATATAATAACAATTATTCTGTACTGCTCTCTCTTTCTAAAATCATATCACCAACTTTCTACGGATAGGCCTACCAGATGAGCGTAAGTATGATTGTGTATGTCGCCAGTAGTCTTGAGAAAACGTACATGTAAATCATAATTGTAACTCGGGGCAATATGCACGTACAGTAAAGGTAAGCCATATAAATGTCGATATGTTAATGCATGTAATACTATCATAACTAGAAAGAAGAACAAATTTGCGTCAACATACAGTCAGTTAATGTTTATGCCCTCCCCGATTCTATTAATTTGTTTAAATGCAGTTAAGTTTTTCTTGATAACCTCAAATTGGCATTAATATATTTCTTGAAATATAATTGTATTTTGTCTGTTAAAGAGGAAATTCAGTCCAGAATTTGATTACATTCAAAGATAGAAAAAAATATTCCCTACAAAACACTGCAAAAATTATGAAAATCGGATAAGAAATAAAAAAGTTATGACATTTTCAAATTTCAAATTTTTTCGGAAAACACTTCTTGACCAGTCTTTATGAATATTCAAATTAGAGAGTTTATGATGTCATCGCCTCACATTTTTCTATGTATTTCATATACAAAAATGCCAAAAATTAAAATTTTAAGCTGATACTGGTAAAGTCACACCCCGTATCAAAATATATCAGAGAACACATTATTTATCATTTATTATGGGTGGTTTTAAGGCAACTTTTATATTCTCATAGCAGAAATATGACATTTTTGAAATTTCTGTATTTGAAATACATAGCAAAATGTGAGGCGATGACATCATCAACTCGCTAATTTGAATATTCATAAGGAC
>JAUELG010121795.1:0-10394 GCA_031471515.1 Dendraster excentricus | reverse complement strand
AGTAACATATTATAAACGGGCATATTACGATGTATAAAGCAGGATAAACTTTATTTTTGAGTTGCATTGCCCTTTAAGTTCAACTAATTCTTGCTTTAAAAAAATTAGATTTGATATATGAGGCATTTCATTCAGTCGTTATAAAATGTGAGATATCAAACAACCTATTGCTCAACAAGAGTTTGATTTCATTATGAAAGTTCATCTGTATTAGTAATTCACATGATATCTACGTATTTTAAACTTTTGATCACAATACAAAATATTTAGGAGTTTGATTTCATTTAGAAACATGAAGGTGGAACGAAATAAAAACCTCTGCTTTCATGCAAAATTGTTCATTTATGTCCTACTATAAATTTAAAAATTTATGAAGGCAAATAAATGTATTAATTATTGGACGGGATTGTGTCCTTTATATTTCCTCTTTGGGTATCACTCAACACTACAAAAATAAACGTTTTAACAGCATTTTCTCTTATTTCCTCACCACTGGAGGCTGCCATGTTTTGAACAATCCACATCCTAATGACGTTGCATACGGACTCCATTAGCCATAAATGGCAAAAGCTGTTTTTAGTTATAAGTAGCACCCGACCGAAAAGCCTTTTACTCGAATATTTTGGTAATCACCATTCAATGCTCATTGCATGTTTATTCTTTTGTAACTCATGACGTTTTCATATTGTTTTGCTCTTTCTGAAAATATAATAAAATATAAATAAATATGGGCAAACAAATTCTTAAATAGGTCTCAGGATGTATGCCTTTATCAGAGACAGTAAACGAAAATGCGAGCACTTGTCTCTCCTGTAAGCACATTATTATGTCCTTTAAAGGTGAAAGACAGTAGTGTGAAACGCCCCACCCTCTAAACATGAATTGTACGCTTATTGCATACCATGTGAAACTATATATATATATATATATTTTAAATAAGTATAAAGGCCTATAGGTAAGGTAAGGTAGGTAAAGTAGGTAAGGTAGTAAGGTTTGACAAAGGCCTATGGCCGAAATATCACCGACTTAATTTTCGTCCACGGAGTTTCTATTTCTATACTATTGTTTTTTTATACTTAAAAAAAAACAAACTTATATTGGATAATTCAAATTGGCCGTTTAACCGTTTGATAATTGAAACATGAAACGACATGTAATATAGTACATCAATTGAAACATAAAAAAAAATTAATTCATTACAAAACGCTATTTTGAAAAACATGATGAATTTTTAGGGCCCCGATAAAGTGATATTTTCTGTGGGTGGTGGTATGTTGCTTTTCTTCTTTTGTTGTTTGTTAGTTAGTTTTTTTGTTGCTTTATATTGAATTATCAACTGAGTTTTATAACTTATATCAATGTATTGATTGTCATGTTTTATTGTAAAAATGTCATGTATTTTTAATTGGACCCCTATAAAAAAACAGCTGCCCTGACTAGGGTGTTCCGCCCATTTGTGGAATTTTTGTTGTTGATATATTTGCAAAATTATGAACTGATCTACTGGGGATTTATACCTTCAACGCCAATGTTTCGGTTCGGATTTAATCACACAAGCCCTATTCAACAATCAATATAGATACTTTCTGTTACTTTCCGGTTTAACGAGTTATCAAGTTGCAAAATAAAATATACGACTTGATAGTTTTCACATACGTTGTCCCACTTCCGTATATACATTATAACCATTCTGTAATCTCACAAAATTAATTTTAGTGCTCGATGAATATCTTATTTGGCAAATGATTTCAATTAAATGTTTAGTAATCTTATTTTCTTCTCCCCCTGACCCGATCTCACAATCCTACGTGGCATAGGTGCGTGCATGGGTATTGAGCGCTTGAAGCAAAGTTCCGAAATGGGGTTAATGAATTTATGACTTGCGTTAAAGACGGCGTGGTACGAAATAGCCTTTAAGTGTTTCTCCAAAGATCCATGTAAAAGCTTTGAACAAATATTACACTTCAGTTTATAGAGACAGTACTATTTTGCAATAATCTTCACTACCCCCAAGAATCTTCAGGATTGAAGGAGGCAGATTAACCCGTAGAAGAAGAAGAAGAACACAAATAACTACACGTTTTACTTTGCCTGTTTTACCTCGATCAATATTTTGTATGTGCTCTCTCCGGTTCTAAGAAATATAATTATTAGAAAATGACGTTGTACAATAATTTGTGTCCACAAAATGTGAAACAAATATTATGTATCAGTATATGTGATGGTGACACTGATACAGACAAATCTGTATTAAAGTTGACAGTGTCGTTCAAATGTGATAGACGATGAAATTCACACGTAAAAAGGAAGCCCGTGGAGTGCAGCAGTGTTTGATTTTTGTCAACATTAAAGGGACTTTTTAATGTTTAATTTATTACTTGCTACTGATTCGTTCTAATATATCCATAACCACTTAACAACTATAACGTGAACAGATGGGTCGGTCGGTATGTCACGAGACACCAAATCATAGGGTAGTGTTTTCGAGCCCGACATGAATTGTTTGACCAATTTTTTTTTTTCAGTTTGAATTTGCTGATCCAGGAATGCATGTAGCTTAGTCATCCAGCAAGTATCAGCAACATAACTTTTTCGCGTGGCAATGTGAATTATGAATACATATATACCTACAGCGTAATGAGAATTAATCTTTTTCAAAAGTATAACAACATTTCTAAATGAAACAAATCGCAGAGTGAGGATTTTATTTCAATTTGATTCAGAAAAGTAATGGTTAAACGAAAAGAGACAAGTATCAGCAAAAATATTCTTTCGCGCGGCAATGTGAATAGATATACCTGTGTAATAAGATTTTTTTTTCCAAGAGTAGTACAACTTGTCAAGCAAACGATCAAGTTCGAGCCATTGCTTCAAATCATATGCACAAGCTTTTGTTTGTGATGAAACATTTTCCTTGTAGCAATTGCTTACATGTTGGACAAAGGATCGTTACGGTATTACGAACATCGCTCTGCAGGGCAACAACGCTTCGTGCTCAACCTGGCAGCAATATTTTTTTCTTACACAAACAGGGGAAAACAGTACAAGGCATCAGGGAAGTTTCTGTGCAGGTCGATGGACCAAAATTGCCGTAAAAGTCTGAAAATTAGATATTCCATTAAATATGAGATCACAACATAACCTATGGAATAAGGAGCTGCAATAATCACCCTGAAACGGTATGAAAATGTGATCCTTAAACGCAAAGTCCCCGAGTAAGCAAGAGCTCAAGCTGGTCTAGAGGTGCTTGAAAAAATGCAAGCAATTGCTTATCAGGACAAGTGAAAGGTTTGTTTTTATGCATAAGGATTTAATCAAACAATTGCTTACGAGCAGTAAGCAATTTCTTGTGCTTGTAAGCAAACGCTTTTGCTTGTAAGCAAATGCCTTTGCTTGCAAGCAATTGCCTTTGCTTGCAAGCAATTGCTTGTTTGTATACATATCGATTCAAGCAAGAGGCTAGCACAAGTAATTGCTTGTTTTCATGATTACGGCCAATTGTCTAAAGCCATAAATCTTACTTGGATCTCGGGTAGATTCATTCAGACGTTGGTGTATCCGTTCTACCAATACAACCATGGAACGGACAACGCTCCTAATTGGTCAACAAAGCAAGTGTTGATAAAATACATGATCTGATATGACCACTGATTAGTGCCGGTAAGTTTCATGGTAAATAGTTATGAGCGAAAAAGCAAAGTGATATTCGCTTGTACAGGCTGTGTACAGAGGGAAAATTGCCAAATAATTTAGATAATCATAATCTGGACTCTTCTATCATACATACATATTTTTGTAACGGAAGAGAAGGCATTCCATGCTTACAGGTAATACGAATATGGCAATGTATGGTATCTGAGAATCGCAATAGAGTTCTGAGTAAGTTTGGATGATTTGGACATAATTATTGTCCCATTCATCATGAATATTGCATGTTTATTAGATCCCTTTAATACCCGAATATCATCGAGTGTTCAGAGGCCTTCACCTCTTCTCTGCCCGAAATGATTGTGCTCCATTATTGCATGGTTTTAGCTGCATTTGCCCGTATATATGATATGATTGAAAATGGTGATGATTCATTGTTTTTAAACAAGACATAGTCTTGTGTTATCTTATATAGAACTTATTTTTAAGTAAAACATACCAACTATATTCGATATATGGCTATGATTAGGTATGCATGTATGGGTATGTGTGTTGAGTAGGTACGGGATATAAGTAGCGTATATGGTACAGACAATGCAAATCAACGTTGATTTGATAGATGTCTGGCCCGACCTTTAGCGGCATCGACAAATAAACTCAACTCGGAAGAAACTGATTCAGTTGGAGAGGTTACTTCAATTTTGACCAATAAAGCTAACTACGGTCCGCCCAGAATACTAAAATGTCACGGCACCCAGCACTACTTATACAAATTTCATCGGTTATATCATGGTTTTATTGCAGCAGTAGCAGTCCCATTGAATTTTGTGAAGACCAGAAGATATCATTCTGTTTAAAAAACGGATCCGCCCTTCACAGATAATACTCAAAGGTGCATAATTCTGTTAGTGTGTCTAACTCCACAAAAATTAATTTGAGTTTTCACGTTTCTCATATTCAGTGTTATTATGTTATTTTAATGAGAGGGGGACTTACATTTTTGTTGAATTTATTCCAACAACACTGATCAATTAAACCCAGCACAAGAATAAGTCCCCTTTATCAATTAACAAGATTATGAGAAAAATAACTTGGCAGGATTGTTCCTACATTTATTTACTTACATATGTGTGAAAATTAAATTAGTCCGTCGAGTCATGCATGAGTGACCATACATCAAAGACAACATTTAAATTTGTAGACTCTTGTGACTTTTGAAAAGTGAAATGTTTGCCTTTATTGTATGCTCACTCATGCATGGCATGACGGATCAGGTTCATTTTTACGGATACGTTAGCCAATAAGTTTAGCAACATTCCTGTCAAATTGATTATGTTATTCAAACGTTATTTGTTAAAAAGTTACGCTATGTTGATTAGGGGGAACTTACTTTTTTTGTTGTGTTTATATTTTGTCATGTCCCTTTAGTATGACGATAATCATTCAGCTCAAGAGCATTAATAAACATTAATAAACCTCATAAATCTCATAAACCTCATACAGTAATTCGATGTAAAAGCCGACGCAAATGTTTGCATTCTATCCAGGAAAACAGTTTTTCTCTTTCACACATCATTCGGATATCATATCTTACAATAATTTTGGTATAGGATTGAAGTATCAAATGTCATTTTTTGCAATATTTGACACTGTGCAGGTGCACCTGTAAGGAATTTCATAACTTTGCTGACAGGTGCAAAACGAATGAGGGCTGTGATCTGAAATGCCCACGGAGTGATGTGTGAATAATGCATGGTAGCTGAATGATACCATATAGTAATGAGCAAAATTAATGCAAGTTATGATTGCTTACTAATTGCCCTGACTCCGTACACACCGGATAGTATCAAGTGTCTTGGAATCAGAAACCCTCATTCACAAGTATATCGTCATGATAATCGAATGACAAAATGGAACCCCGAAGCTGTTCTATGTTATGTGTGCCAATATGAACAGAGCGAGATATACGTTAACCGCGATACGTACGATTTGTGCATTAACAATGTTGAACAGATAACTTTATAATCACTAGTGGTTCGTATCTACGGTAGATAAGTGGTACCATGTAAACACACACATACACACACAAACGCACGCACAAACAAATGCAATCACACACACGCAAGTACACATACAGTATATTATTATAAGGGCCTTCAATGTCAAACGAGGACATGGGCGGGTAATGGTGGGAAATGATTTCGCGGTTCCTGCATTACACATACACACTCTAACTCAGAAACATAAACACAACTTCTTCAAACAGCCCTATGACGAAAAAACCAGGTAAAATATGGGATAAACCCCCGGCTAATATGGGATATCACACACACAAACACACACACACACACACACACACACACACACATACGCAAAAGCACACACGCAAATAAACACAAACACACTTGATTACCATACATATAGCTACTCAGCTAGCCACCTGACGTCGGGCGGATGTCATAAGTTGTTGGCCGGATGTTGGTATATCGCGGTTGGCCCGAGGTTAAAATGTCCGCCAGCCAACCACGATCCAACCGCGATATACCGACATCCGGCCAAGAACTTATGATATCGGCCCGACGTAAGGTGGCTAGCTGGGTAGGAGTCGCAATGCTGACGCGCGGTGCCATCTTGCGATCATCTTGCGCAAGGGTCGAACAGCAATGACCCAGTCTTCTCTTCTTCTTTTTCTTCGGGGTACACAGTTATCTGTCCTTCAAACGTGAAGAACATTGCAGGTGGACTTTAATGTCTTAATGTATAGACCGATACATCTGGCGTTCGGTGCCTCTTTTACACTTTTCTTCCACTAAGTATCATTCACTCTCAACAGTGAATGCCAGTTCAGTTAACAATGTACAATGTCATCGGTCTATAGCCCGTTGCAGAAAAATATACAATCGATTGTAAGTTACAATTGGTAACAACTTCTTCAAACAGCCCTATGACTTACAATTACTTGTAACTTACAATCGATTGTATGCAATGGTGCCGATATCCTATCTGCAGTAAACACACACGGGTCAGCTCAGTGTACGTTGGGTCAGGACTCCTGCTTGCCGGTCAAGAGCCAGACGGAGATCATTCGAGGCCGATTCAACATGTTACATCGGTTTCGACTGAGCGAAACTGAAAAACAGTCGGATCGGATCGAATCGGCTCTGTGTAACGAGCATGCCGAGGGCTAACGCCCTGTACATCCTCATGCATGACAATCTACATGACTGTATACGCCCTTTTGAATGGTTGATACTTTAGGCCATGATAACTTTTGAAAATATTTGTATTGTCGATTGCAACAGTACGGTTGCAAATGAATTATTAAAGGGATTGTTGAATATTGCTCGAAGTAAAAATTGGTAACCAGAACGTGCACAATTACGAAACAAAGTATTAGTTATAACTTCACCATGCTCGAAAAATACAAATAATTTCAAACTACTAAGTAAAACCCATGTTATCGCTGTTTAAAAAAAAATCATTGGTTTTAGCCTTTGTTCATACAAAATTGTACATTTAATGTTTTGATTCAAAAGAAATATCATCAGCGACTTTTTAAAAACCTTTTTAGATTGTTTTCGCAGTAGCTTTGAGCATTTTTTGAAAAATTTCCAAAAAATGTAAAAATATCGCTTGGTGATGGCTGGTGACAAATTCTTTATATTTATGGATATTTCAGCCGTTTCTTAATCGATTTTTATCAAATAAAGTTTTTTTTTGTCATTAAAATTGCATGTTCTTTCGAATTTGACCGTCAATTTTTCATTATCTTGCGAAAAAATATTGGGGGGCACTTCGGGTCATACTGATACTCAACTTTACCTTTAATACTAATCAAGAAGTGATTTTGACAGTGCCTCTATAATTATGGACTAACGGATATCTGTGAATTTATCATGAATGCAGCAGTTCAGTAGCAAAATGGTGCACATCGAAATGTTTAATAAATATCCTCAATAATTCATTAGCAAATTAGAATACGTCCATTCATAACTCTATTTCATCATGCTAGAAAAGCATTTGTTGCTGTAATGTGTGCATAATAAAACGTTTGGTTTGTTTTTGCCCCGTTTTTGCTGTACAAAAAAGGCCAGCCCACATTTTCATGGTACCTTGTTAAGAACACGATATTGTAATAGTGCACCTCACATATCTATGATAAGCAAGAAGATTGATACTAATATTGTATATGGCTCATAATATTTCTACAATCTAAAATGAGTTCATGTGTTCATACATAATTAATTAACTGCTTTTTTGTAACCAGGTTTTGTAAAACAAAATCATAGGTTTGGTAGGCTAAATAATATGTTTCGCACATCACGATTTGTAGTCGTATTACATGTACGTTTTCTATGTGTGTAATATCCAGAAAGAAAACAATGTGAGTCATGTAAAAACGACAGCTTGCCTATCTTACCTCTTGATTTATCTCCTAATGATAACACCAAGCAACTGAGAGGTTTTCCTCACTAAGTAAACTTCGCCAGTATTTGTTTTGTATTAGCAGACGCGCTTAGACTATGACATATCTCGCACGGTAAACCGGCCCACTAATCATCTCGCAAATGTCCGGAGTCAGCTCAGTCATGATTAAAACAATCGTACCAATCCTAGGGAACGGCTCTGTCGTCAAACAAACCCCAATCACACAGAGGGGTAGTCAGAGTAAGTACTCATATCAGGGGGACAAATAGTAGATGGTTTTTAATACCGATGTGGTAGACTTGAATGGTTACACCTGTATTTCCATAAAATTGTTATGTCATATTGGTTGAACATTTGCTGACATGGGGGCGGGGTGGGGGTAATGGGGAATAGTGTTCACACGCAAAATGAGACTATTGATCAAATAAAGTATACATTGGTTTGAGTTCCAATTTTACACCTTTCCGCCCAAGTTTGATTACTGCGCCTTTTGTAAATTGTTGAACAATTATTGCTGAGTCAGCGTCTCTCGTCGGTTTGTGACGATAAAAGTAAATTACAGTCGTAAACATTATTAGCTTCTTAACAATAAAAAAACAACAACGGGTTGAGGACAATTGCCCTTATTTCAATACCATATGCGCCACTGTCTTCCCCACTGATTCTTCCGGAAGGCGGGAAGACATGCTAGCGTGGCGACAGATCGCGCCCCCGCCTCGGCTATTAAACGCAAATCGTGACTTTATCGGTGGCAGATTGTGGGAGAAGAGTGGCTGGTTTGTGCAAGTGGTCTTTCGCAGTTATGATGCGAGATTCAGGGCGGTTTGTAAAGCAGCGCTGCCCGTCTCAGTTAACTTTTAGAACGAGGCGGGTTTGCGAAAAAAAAAGAAAAAAAAAGAAGAAAAGATGTCCCTCTCAGTTACGACTGCCGATTGGGGCAATTAAGAGAAGAGCGTTGCATCTCAGCCGAATAACGTAAATGTTGCATTCTTTGTAATGTATTTCCTCCCTGCACCGATCTGTATGGACAGTTTTATCTGCCTGGGATAATGGCGCTGAAAAGCGAGCAGATCGACTGTTATACTTCTCCCGCAATCGCATAAACGATTCACCTCATCCCTCTCCATTTCTCTACTTCCGTATTTCAACTCCGTATTTCAACTTTATATTTGCAACTTCCACTGTCCACACAAAATACTGTTTGTGATTACATAATATGTATATCATTTTCCACTTCATGTTTCCAGTTTGCATGTTTTATTTCTCTTCGACATACTTCCTGTTGTCCTTCTCTTTCAATCAATATTTCCATATTTCCATTCTCCCCCTCTCTTCCCCTCTTCGCTTCACCCTCTCGTCGTGTCTTTCCCCACTCTTCAATACATGAATGTGTCTGGAGAGTGTGTGAAGGCATGACCAAGTACATGTATGTTGTCAACGAATATAATTACGTACAGACATCTCTGTAGACAGCCAAGGGATATTGTATTATTTCGTTCTTGTTTAGGCTGTCCTATATCGTTGGAGACCTTTGAGATGCTGACATAATCGAAGTTGTGAAGGAAAATTATTTTCAATTAAAAATAAAAGTATCAACAAGTATATATATATATATAACAAGTTTATAAACCTTGACTAGGTGGATAGTGCACTCGTTCAAGGGGTAGTACAGTTTTAGTAAGGCTGAGAACCAAACCTATACATAACGTTATAAACTAATATATATAACTCCACCATGATCGAAAGGTATACACAATTACAAACGACCAATTTAAAAGCCCGTTATCATCCAAAACGAGCCATTACACACATACGGGCGCTTTCTAAAATTCAACCATTTTCATACAAAATTATGCATGTATTATGTATAATGCATTGAAATAATGATGTAATAAAGAAATCATCAACAACTATATTAAAAAATGCTTTTGAACATTTTTGAAAAGTGCAAGCATTTTATTTTTTTGGGGAAAAAATCATCTAATTATTTGGGGCCGAAATATTTGTGAGATCAGATATATTTATTGATATTTAATCCATTTCTGGATCGATTTTGACCAAATAAAGTTTATTCTGCCATGAGGCATTTTCTCTCAACAACAAATTTGTATGCCCTCGATAAATGCAAATGCTAATGCTATTGAACTAAACAGGGCAGGTACAAACAGTTTAGAAACCACCTTAACAATATGATGTTGCTTATTAGTCAGTATGAAGTGATGATTCTAATTTGATTTGATTTGATTTGATTTTATTATCCACATTCAAAGTTTAAAATACAATGTAAAAAATAAAGCATACAATAACATATATACATA
>JAUELG010121240.1:0-10400 GCA_031471515.1 Dendraster excentricus | reverse complement strand
CATTGGAAGAAAAACGTACACGATTCCCCTATCCGTCATTCAATATAATTTCTGCCTTTCAAATACTAGTAATTATATTACTATTATCATGCTTGAATGGAACTGAATACAAACGAACTAACTTGTTCTGGCATGCAAACACCTCTATTCTTGTCAAAAGAATGACTTTTTTGAAAACACAATGCGTGGGTGTTAACCCCCCACGGCTGGCATTCACAATACTTCAATTAATTTTGTCAAATTCGACACAAACAAGTCGGAGCGTTCACACTTCTCTTGTTCATGTATGTTGTTGGCTTGTAATGGTAACAAAATGACTAGCTATGAATGCATTAAAGATGAAATTGAAAAGCGTCCAGATTGGTTTCCTTTTGTGGGTGTGAAGAACCCTAATCTTGTTCCTGTATGTTGTTGGCTGGCTTGTAATGGAACCACATGACTAGTTATTAATATATTAAAAGTGGAATTGAAAAGCGTCCGGATTTGTTTTCTTTTGTGGGTTCAAAAAACACTAATCTTGTTCCTGTATTTTGTTGGCTGGCTTGTAATGGTAACAAATGACTAGTTATTGATATATTAAAGATAGATGTGTTGCAGATGAGTAAGCCCTACCTGTATATGTAGTAATGACGCTCTCCTGTCTGTTTCCTGTGGCACAGTGAGTAAATAGATATTGTGATACTGATTCAAATCCCCTAAAAGGTTACAGGGGCTGGAAGAAACGATTTTGGAAGGTGATAGGGAACCAGGGAGGTGAACGCTGTCAACAGATGTAGTTGAAAGCATTCAAACTCTAAACCACTTGTTAGTTTTACTGAAATGTGTTAATCTCAAGTGTGTTTGATATGTTTGAAAGACTATGTGATACAGGTAGTGCATAATTATCCGCATCACCCTATAAGTGTCGGGCTCCACAATAATAATGTAATTTTCAACCAACCGTAAACAAAAAGTAAAAAAATGCTTCTAATCACTATTTTTACAATCCTTCACATGCACAATATTGATTTAAAATGGTTAAAAAAATGAGTTTTTAGAGAGCGCCATCTTGAGATTGAACGACTATGTTTAAATGATAACAGGTTTTTAACTAAGTCTTTTGTATTTTTTTTTTGTTATAACTATTTATTTGTAATCCAACGATGCAGTTGTTAGTAGCTAAAATTCAGTTGACAACAACTGTTCACTCTTTACCAACTCAACTATCCCTTTAGAAGGATATATGTTTGTGCATATAAATCCCTCACAAGCTGTATCCTAAGTTTCAGCGTTCATTACAGTCTTGTCCTATAATATATTTTATGAACAAGGAATTACATCAGGCCTTTTTATTCCCTCTTACACTACGCTCAATGTTTAATGTTTATTTTTAAAAGTGCACCGCGCCTAAATATGGTGCAAAGTCCAATTGGAATATGGCCAAACAACATTGCTATTGTGCAATCCCCACAGCACTATTCATAACACAGCCATTCTCCTAACAAAAGGAGAATTGACCTTCAGTTGGCAATGGCTCCATATTCATGTCTGCTACACATTATGAGCAACTTATCTCGGTACAAAATGTACACGTGTAAACGGTTTTGTATTGAACAGGCGTGTAAATCATAACATGGGATCATGCGTCATAAATATATTGACGTTCAAACTCAAAGTGTGGAATCACAGTTTTCTACCGTAACAATTGTGCAAATTGTATATTATCTTCGAGAAAATTTATGATAAGAATTTGTCCCGATAGATAGAATCCATCATGACACGCTAACCCACATACAATAAAGCTGAATTCTGTGTCTATGCAAGAACCAAATTGCAAAATTGTAAGTCTTAAAATGCAAAGGCTCTATACCATGAGTACGATCGAGTAACATCCCTATTTCTCTTTCTCTCTCTTTACGCTCGGTTGCTTCGCTCCCTTGCTCTCATGTTACAACACGGAACAGTCCAGCACGTACTATCTCACACACACATACACACACACACACACACACACACACACACACACACACACACACGCGCGCGCGCACACACACACACACACACACACACACACATACACACACACACACGCAAACACACACACACACACACACGCACACACGCACACGCACACACGCACACACGCACACACACACACACACAGACCGAACCGAGGGCTGGGCAGAGCCATAGAGGGAGCCATAGAGGGAGCTTAAATTGGGAGGGGCACCCCCTCCCATGGTTAAGATGTTGCATGTACGTATATATATTACTTAAAACGATGCAACACGTCACACAAGCAGCCACAGCAATGCCAATGTAGGCACACGGGAACTATACATGCCTGGTAGAGAAAATGGTACTCACCCTTAACTAGACCATACATAAGTTACACAACAAACTGGGCTTATTCTGTTCGCGCGCGAAGCCTGCATCGAAAACTTGGCTAGATTATGAATGATTGCACTAACAAGTCTTATCTCATAAATTTATTACCACTCACACACACAAACATTTGTATAATGTACATCTTATTTAGAATTGTTCGTGTTGTCCTTCTCATTCACGATCATGATGTAGTCCGTTTAATTAAGTATCAGCACGAATGTTGCGACTCTATCCAAGACCCTGCCAAGAACTCCTTCCAAAATGTACAGAATGTTTTCTCCATTTATGGTGGGGGGGGGGGGGGGGGGGGGGGGGGGGGGGTTTAAAAAACATCATATTATAGGGGCTCTGTACACGCATACTCAATATATAATAATTTAGTTTTGTGGGCTTGCCCATATTTAGATCTGTGTAGCTTTCAGTTTATGTGTATGGTTGTAAACTAATTTAAAGAGAAAGTGCAGAAACAAAATAAAACAAACGTACAAACAAAAATATGCGCAACGAATAATTTCCATCATACACGAACATAATTTTCTAGATATGAGGCACAAAATGTAACTTTAATATTGATCTCACAATTATGAGACACGTTGGCATAAAATCAAATATTTACAATATTTTATAGTACATTTATACAAACATAATACAAATACATACATCATCACCAACTTGTAATAAAAATGCAACTAAGCTGAACATAAAAAAGTAACTATAAAAAAACTCCCTAAACAAAATATTTTAATTTCATAACTAATAATGATGTAAACATCAGTACTGGTAAACATGCTGTGTGAAAATTAGAGATGCCCATCACTTCATGGCTGAATTATTATTATTATTATTAATGAGCACAGATTTAAGACAAAATGACCAAAAAACTATACATTGTTGGGAAACAGCACATGTAGCTCAATGCAATATTTATGGTGTATGAAACAATGCTGATTGGATTCCATCAATTTAAGTTGATCAATTGCACACAAATGCATTAATTGTAATTGTACAACAGTGCAGTTAAACTAATTTTAATAATATTTAAATAATGATATAAATTTTGGATCTTTACAAAAATATATAATGACTATTTTCTTCTAAATGTGTGCCTTTTCAAACATGGATTAATTGTTACCTCTCATTTCTACATAATTGTGTTTTTTTTTACCATAGAAATATTTTGGCGCAACAAAACCTTTAAACGATTCATGAAATTATGAGGTGTTATTAGGGGGCTTATTACTTTTCGTGTTCGATTTTATATACTAGAACCCAATAACTGATAGCAAAAATGTAATATATCACCCGGTTCGATTCGACTGATCCAGAAATCTAGAATTGTTGATGCGAAACGGTTCTACTTTTAAAAATAATTATAGTAACTCCAATTGTTATGTTTGAATTCAGGGTCGTTAATCATTACACTCTGTTATCATATAATAAGTTCTTCAATTTTGTGCTTTGCAACACTTGTCTCCTGACAAACGGATAATGTTTACCGGTATTCAAATGTCTACTTATCATTACATATTACATAATGTACATTTATTTATATATATAATTCTAAGCTGAAAAACACATAACTTCTTTAATTTATATATATAATTCTAAGCTGAAAAACACGTAATTATTTTCAACTAACGTGACTAGTAAGCAATGGTAAGCCCGGCGTTCTCATTTCGTATTTTAAAGAAGGACACATGGGAAATCATCAAGTATAAAGCAGGTCCAATAAATTGGTATTAAAAAGGACCTATTTTATTATTATTACTTAAATTATTTATTTCATTTATTTATTGGCCGAGCACAAAGAAATACTATATAAAATGAAAAATTTAAATACTATATATTTTTTTACAAAAATTGTTTACACCTTTTAATTTGTTTGTGAACCTATTCATGATCATACCCATTTCTGCGATTTTTTTAAATATATTCACGCATGTGGATTATTTAGTATACATCGGCAATTGCCTAGTCTGCTAGTGGTAGGGGTACCTAGTTGCCTAGTCACATGGGAACATGCTAACTTGACTATTGTTTTCCGTCGGCTGATAGCTTAAACACTTACCTATAATTATAGTCGAATGGAGATATAACCTGACCAGTGAGTGGCTAAAGGGGTATAGCTCGGCTATTGACCAGTCTGTTAGTGGCAGGAGAACCTTGCCTAGTCACATGCATAGTCACATGTATAGTCACATTCGGACATGATAACTTGACTATTGTTTTCCGTTGACATTTGCCTAGTTAGAGGGATATATAACCTAATCAGTGAGTAGCTAAAAGGGTGTAGCTCGGCAATTGCTTGTCTGCTAGTGGCAGGGGTACATTGTATAGTCACATGATATGGGGACATGATATTGTTTTCCGTTGACACGTGCCTAGTCGGAGGAATATACTGTATAACCTGACCAGTGAAAATCAAAAGGGCGAGAATCGGACTAGTGCATGGGTAGCTAAAAAGTGACTATGAGTATGGAGATGGGGTGACCTCTTCCACCTGGACATGACTCCCGCTCTCCCATCCGGTATAGCAGTCGCCATAACCGTATCCGCTGCATGCTCCGACATAAAATCCAACCGATATGCTCCCGGCACCTATCCCCTCGCAATAACCTTTAACAAAAAACAAACAAAAAAGCGGACATAAATAGCGGGGTAATGACTGGTGAGTATATAGGAATATATATTTAGACGGAAAAAATAAAATGAAAGAGATCCGATCCAGATATCTTTCATTCTACTTGGTGGCTTGAAGATGATGGTGATGACGTTGATGATGATGATGATGATGGTGATGATGGTGATGATGATGATTATGATGATGGTAATGATGATGGTGATGATAATGATGATGATGGTGATGATGATGACAATAATGACTATGAAGGTGGTGGTGATGATGATGATGATGATGACGATGACGACGACGATGATGATGATGATGTTAAAGATGATAGTGGTGTGATAATGGTAATGGTGGTGGAGGCGATGATAAGGATAACGATGATGGTGCATGGAGATTACCATCTACATTTAAATTTGGTACTGTGCATTGGTCCATCCGTTAAGGGCCAAAGGTGCCAGGTCATGTAAAGAATTACTAATTTAAATTACTTAAATAAGGTTGGTAACACCAGTAAAAATGTATAATGGAAAAAATGCCCGAGAGATAAAATCTGACATAAAAATGTCAAATAAAATGGTGTCCGAGTAAAAAAAAAATTACTTTAGAGGAAAACTTTACTTCGTTTACCTTTTCCCAGAGACATTTTGTATAATTGTATAAATGTCTGGGAAAACTGTCCGAGTGAAACATTGCCGAGGACAATATTATGAAAGTAAGAATGTCCTAGGGAAAGGTCGGTGAAAAATGTCCAGGGAAATACGTCCCAGACAGATATGTTTGAAGAAAATATTGGAGCAAATACAAGATATAAGTGGAAAAATGTAAACATGAAGAATTAACGTCCCTCTATAGAAATGTCAAAAGAAATGTCCGACGGGAAAGCGGCCGAACAAATTGTCAGGCGAAATATATTTTATTCCAGAAAAGTTTATCCTTTATCCATCAGCACCTTGGGGTCGATACAGCCACCAGAATACGTGACCGCTTTTTAGTGGGGGGGGGGGGGGAAACGTCCCCCCCGTTAAGGTGAATAAACGTCAGGAGGGGGAAAACGTCTAAGATAAAACAACAAAAAAGTGAACGAAAAAAGAAGTCATCCTTTACCCATGAGCACCCTGGGTCGATGCAGGTTGTAGCTGGAGTAGCCTCCGGCGTACGTGACCGCCTCGATCTTGTTGGGGTTGGAACACTCCGCCCCGTTAAAGGTGAAGTACCATCTGCAGCATGTGCCGCTGGTGTAGGCCAATCTGAGGTTGCCCGAGAACTCCACGTAGAGGGCGGTGTTCGAGTACTCCTTGGTGATAGCACAAGACTGAAAAGGAAGGGATAAAAGTGACACTGGATGAGTTGTTTGAAAATAAAGGAATAGTTAGGAGGAATACACTTATATATTGTTTGCCACGTAGTCAGGGGATAACGGTTCACAGAAAATGTAATTTACATTAATTAGTCTATTTATTCCCTGATTGCAAAAGTTGGACAAATAACGCATTAGGCTTGTATTAAACGTCTTTTCGGTAATACGTTGTAAACTTGCACCCATGTATCCGCCGCAGTTAGAATGTCATAACAAGTCGTCATAATAACGTCATTATAACGTCGTTCAAACGAGATAAGTTATTCCGAAGGTTCGTTATTCCGAAGGTTCGTTATTCCGAGAGTTTGTTATTCCGAGAGTTCGTTATTCCAAAGGTTCGCTATTCCGAAGGTTCGTTATTCCGAAGGTTCGTTATTCCGAAGGTTCGTTATTCCAAATGTTCGCTATTCCGAAGTTTCGTTATTCCGCAGAAAAATAGGGTTCGGTAATCCGAAAATAAAATTTGGTTTGTTATATTGCTATAATTTGTGTTATTCTCATTCAATTCCTCCCTCTCCCCCCCCCCCCCCGTCCTTCCTTTAGCCAGACCATTCAAACTTTATTTGAAAGTATAGCATTCAAAGCAGGCTTTATTTTCGGATTAACGAACCCTATTATTCGGACTAATGAACCTGCAGAATTACGAACCTTCGGAATAACGGGCCTCCGGAATAATGCAACAAATGTTCGGATTAACAAACCCTCAGGTATACAAAATTTGCGTGTTCGGAATAACGAACCTTAGGAATTACGAATAAGGAATAACGAATACCTCTGGTATACCTAATGGCGTGGCGGATTGTAGGAAGACCTTTAAAGCCCAGTTTTTGCTGAAACCTTAAATAGAATAATGGTCGCTTTGGAATTATAGGCATAGGAGTGAGGAAGCTTGGACCGAACTACACTTTGTCGGAGTTTGATCCATGCGTTGATTAATATACTAGGGTGGCCCCTAACAAACGGAACGACGCACTTCTCAAAATAAAGTAACAAAATCATGTTCATAAGACAGATATTTTTTTCCAGTGAAAAATTATACATAGAACAGTAATTTTGGTCGTGTTGTTTTTGTTTTAGGGCGCTGTGAGTTACACCATGTCAGGTTCCCTTTTTTACCATTTTTCCCAAGTCACTGCCCGATAAATGAGACTTACTGCTCGACAAACCATTGAACACACGAGTGTTCCACGCGGTGCCGAGAGAATGGGGATAATTGGTCTAAAGTATGACGGGCAGTAATTTATATATTACTCACCATGCTCACTGACTTGGTAAAAAAGGAAAAACAAGGAACCTTGCAAGGTCTCACTCAAAGCACACTAAAATGAAAACTACACGTCAAAAAATACTTTTTTGACATCATTGTTGATTGGAAAGGAGACCCTATCCGATGGATATGTTCATTTTGCTACTTTGAATAGTGTCCCGTTCCGTTCTGTTCTTTTTGGGCCACCCTGTTTAGGATTGCAAATTGTAAAAAAAAAAAAAAACTTACGAAAACTTGGCCCGAGTCCCTTCCATCGTTGATCTTGTACCACGAGCACTGGCGCCAGTTGGTGGAGACTGGAGCGACTATCCCTGGCTCACCCTGCTCACCGGGTGGGCCCGGCGGACCGGCTGGCCCCGGGGAGCCTGCAGAACACTCCTGAAAAAGGTGGTATAGCATATAAATCATTATATAAATGAATTGATGTAGTTGTCATAATGATAAATGATAAGCATCTCGGCACTTGTCCAGTGTAGAATATATATTGGCCACGTATACTGTCAGTTGTGGAATGCAACTGAACGGGGCTATTTGGTCCCAATTTCGTTGCTAATCATTGGCAACCCAGGGTGAAATTCATATTGGCTATTATTATTACCAAATGAAATCAATTGGTAATCAAAGTAGGCTATTATCAATTGAAATCAATATGGGTATATACTATATGAAGGGCGCATGTTTTCCCCTGAACTGCTTATAGAATATAGTACCATACTTTGAACATACCATACCCTTGAAGGCCACACCTCACCATCTTAATCGCGAGAGTAGATAGTTTAGCGTGGCAGGGTTTAGGGGCCCTTTTGAGCCCATTTTAAAAACCCAAGTTGGATAACTCTTTCTTAAAACTTAAGAGTGAGGGGGCTTGTACTACACTTTGTGGGAGTTTGTTCCCTGTGTTGACAACCCTTTGACTGTAGAAGTTCTTCCTGATGTCCAGCCTTCTTCGGAACTTTGAGAACTTCATGGAGTGGCCTCTAGTTCTGCCGTGTTCTGATCTCTCAAAGAAGCGTTCTGGTTTTGTTTTGTCGATCTGCGTCAAAATCCTGAATGTCTGTATCAAGTCTCCACGCTCTCTTCTCCTTTCTAATGTAGTCAGCTTCAGTCTAGCTATATAGTCTCTCTTCATAGGGCAAATGCTTGATACTAGGAATGAGTTATAATACTAGTAGGCCTATATGGTATGGACCTTATTGTTTATATGTATTATGTTCAATACGTAAATGTTCAATTACAGATTCCGATAACCTTTTTTAAAAATTTTTTTAAAACTTAATTGGGTAGTTAACTTAGTTAAGAGAGGACTCTGCATATCACAATATGTTTGTGAGGTAATGAAAAACTGAGTGTAGAATTTTAGAGAACGTGCAATTTTAATGGCAGAATCAACTTTATTTGGTCAAAATCGACCCAGAAACAACATGAAATGTCCGAAAATATATTTGATCTTATAATTATTTGGGGCCCAGATAAACAAACAAATACCCTTGGCCTACTGTATAAACAAAGTATCAAACTATTGAGTTACTAAATCTATTGAAAACTCTTACGATATACATCATTGAACAATATACTCATCACAACTGATAAAGATATCTATTTAAACAAATTATTGTACAGTAATAATTTATCAAATTTATTTAAATCCACAAATTCTGCATATATGTTGATTCCAGTCACTGCTTTTTCCCTTCAGTGTCTAATCATAATTTAGTGCAATACATTAAATCATATAGGCTATAACTGTAACCGTTTCCCAGTTTTCCATAAAACAATCAACCATAATTAAGTTAAATAAAACAAACAATACACAATAATGGCGCCTACCTCCAGAACTATTTCCCTTTTATACTGGTCCACCGCTCCAACATTGTCAAAGTGGACGAAAATAAAAATGGCGACATATGCAGCCACCTTTACACTGGTCGAGACAACAACTGGTTTCATTATCTTCTCCATATCACAAATTTTACCAATCCTGTTTTCTTTTTATGCGCTTCGCTATACACGTATAATCGCCCTCCGTTATATATCACAATTTCGGATACTGATAAAGGCCTTTCAAAGCGGCTCAAAACAGTCAGAAATAATTTTAAAACATTGAGTCCGTGATATAGTCCAGTGTATTATTATATCGCATAGACCTGTATGATGCTGCTGTGCCAAATTTTCCCAAAATAAAAATGTCGATAATAGGATATATGGACTAAGGGAAATTATTGATCTTATCGCTCCTTTTATAAGAGAGAGGCCTACTCAGCAGGACTTGCAGGTCTAGAATATCGATTGGTCAAAATGACACAAAAGGTTGGTTCTTCTGTTTATGCCCCCCCTCCCAGTTCGAGATCTCTGTTAGAACCAAAATATTACCGAGTATACAGTTCCACATTTATAATACCCCCGACTTGTCATTTTGTTAGTCTAAGAGGTATAATGCAACATTTCTGAAGCAACACAATTTCACTTATACGCCCGAGTTACTGTATTTTCATGTTTCATTTTTATACTATCATGACATCGAGTTATCAAACAACGAAAATGTGTCGGTCACACTGTTTATGCTCCCCTCCAGACCTCTTCCCAGAGCTCTGATCGAACCAAAATGAGTGCCACTTAGCTGTTGATATAGTTAAAGCTTTTACAAAATTCCATCGATATAGATTATTATTTTAACTGAGTTATGGAATTTAATTGTAGATTTTTACGGTCAAATAGTCGATTGGTCTATAACAAACGCCACGAATGGTTGGGGGGGGGGGGGGGGGGGGGGGGGGGGGGGG
>JAUELG010121018.1:293-10402 GCA_031471515.1 Dendraster excentricus | reverse complement strand
GATTATTCTTCTTTAATATGACACCAAAAACGTATGTTTTTTAAATGACCTTCCTATCTTAAAAAAAAAAACATTTTCCAATTGTACCATTCTTTTTAAAACACCCTGTATGAGACTGTCAGCTAGCACCAAAGCATGGGCTTAACAGTTCTGTTCACCCAAAAATATGTTCCTTTTTGTTTTAAATAGATAATCTCTTATATAATATTTAAGTCGCAGTGAACCATTGATTGGCCCTCCGGAGCTCCTTCGAAATTCTGGTGGGTTAATGTTCACATTTGATCTTTATATACAAAAAAAAAATGCACGCTAAAATAATTAATACAAACAAAAAAGCGTGAGAGGTGAGCAAGGTCGCTAGGTATCAGGAATCATGAAAAGTGTCCTTCCGTATATTTATAAATATATCTTAACGTAAAGGCCAGTTATGGAAATGCCCCCTTAACACAAATAAATGGAAGCTCGTATTACCAATAATGTGAAGGAATATCATTATACTTACATCGTATTATCAAAATTTGGCCAATAAACCGCCTAATGATTGATGTATTTCCGAACAGAAAGCGCCAAGGAGGAATCGCCCATACGCTACCGTGCTTAAGAGCAGGCGGTGTCCATGCGGTGTGTTCGCTATAAGGGTTTGTCCCTAGTTCGTCGATATCTCCACCTGTGCGAGCGGCGCTGACAGGTCTAAATGCGCGGTGAATTTATGAGTGTCAGAGGTGGATATGAAATTTCGTATAATATATTTGTATTTAACGATGCTTAGGTTGCATTTACCGATGCTAGGGTTAGGTAACCCTAGGTTGAATTTTACCATACAAGCCCATATTAAACACTAGTGATCAATAAAGATGTATTCGGCTACGAAACTGGACTTGGGCTTTAATGATCCAGATACGTGATAACTGGCAGGTCACATCAATATCAATTATGTTATAACTTTATTGAAATGATAACGATCGAAGTTATACAAGTATTTATCATCTTACCTAACGGCTGCTGTGTGAGAACATAAGGTCAATGTCATGTTGGCAAGTGATCACTTTTGTTATGTTGTTCCCGTTTGTAGCCTTGAGCAATACGATGACTCTGGCGTCACTGGACCATGCCTGGTCCACTGCGGGTTGCTTCCCCGCACTGTGTAGGGGATTTAACTTTAATTTTGACAACTGTTCACAGATGCTTATTCATGTTTTCTTGAGTTGCTTTCTCCCTGAGATCATTGCGTGCCGTTGTGTCCATAGCTAGAAAACTGGACCAGGATTTGTCCCGGGCGCAGTTTACCGTATTTCGTTCCTCTATGATTCTGCTGATTCGGTGGGTTGGGCCGCCCAGTTCTATGTAAGCGGTCGATGTCACTACTGGGTCCAAACCAAGACGTTCTGCCAAATTGATGATTATTTGTCCATGTCTTCTCCACGCTTCACTTAAATGCCGAATACCCGGTTGTTGATTCGACGAATGTATTGCTCATGGTCTTCGCATCTCGCCTTGAGGAGGTTTGATGCATTCCCCTTTTCGCTGAGAGCTGTATGTAGGCGAAGTATATCTTCTCCTTTCTCTTCAACTTTGTTCAAGGTCAAGGATTCGGCATCGGCACTCATCAATCTGTTCACTCAGCTCACTTGCCTTTTCAGCTACGACGGTGGATACTGTTTTGTTGATGAGTTCATTGAATGTGTCGCTTTTCATGAGGCTGTCAATAGATAGGCTGATAGAGATTAGATCTGTAAGCTTAATCATCCCATTGAAAACTTTTGAAAGGGTAGTCAAAACGGTTACAGTTCGTTATTCCGGAGGTTCGTTATTATTCCGAAGGTTCGTTATTCCGAAGGTTTGTTAATCCTAAGTTCGCTTTTCCAAAAACGAAATCGGGTTCGTTATTCGAAGGTTCGTTAATTCAAAGGTTCGTTATTCCGAAGTTCGCTTTTCCGAGAACGAAATCGGGTGCGTTATTCGAAGGTTCGATAAAGGGATAGTTGAATTTTAGTAGAGAGGGCGCTACACATGATAATTTTTGGTGAGATAATGAAAAACTGAGTGTAAAAATTGAAAGAGCATAATATTTTACTGACAGAATAAACTTTATTTGATCAAAATCGGTTCAGAAATGGCTAAAATATCCATAAATGTCACCATTTGTAATAAATGTGGGGCCCCACAGATATTAGCTCATTTTGAACCAACCGTTACAAATTTAAAAATGCTTCCTCTTTTAAAAAAATTGCGAAATAATGTTTTTACTAGTCATTAATTATATCTCTATCTAATTACTATTTGTACAAACCTTTACGTGCACGATATTTTTATTTAAAATGGTTTTGAGAAATGCATGTTTGAAAGCGCCCTCTTTGGTTCAAAAAGCTCTTTTTGTATGATGAAAGGCTTTTTCTTTGTAGTTTGTAATTTTTAAAATCATTTTGAGCGTGTTGGAATTATTAATAGCATGTTTTAGTTACTAAAATTCAGTTTGACTAAAACTTTCTCTCTCTACCAGAACTCAACTATCCCTTTAATCCAAAGGTTCGTTATTCCGAAGATTCGTTTTTTCCGAAGGTTTAGTTATTCCGAAGTTCGCTATTCTGAAAACGGAATCGGGTTCGTTATTCGGAAGGTTCGTTATTCCGAAGATTCGTTTTTCCGAAGGAATGTACTGCATATAACGTACGCGTACATAGCTTTGACGCACTCGCACACCAGGAACATCGAGATAGTCCATGTTCCGTAAGCGCTGTAAATGAAATGCTTTGTTTTATAATTACACAACCCTTTGCAAACAGTTGATTGTCTATTTGATATCACAAAACAGAGCCAAAACATATAATAATAAGTTCTTATTTGCCTGGTGGTCCCCTTTAAGCCATCCACACCATCGCTGCGATGTGCGATGGCTTCTGCTTCACGATGGCTTGCCACACCTTCCGGTCTTCGGTCAGCCTTTTGGCCTTGGTCAGAGAGTCAAGGTGTCTGCTGGTGCAGTCTGCCTTGATGCCATCGATCCATCGTTTTGCTGGTCTTCCGCTTGGGCGTTTTCTTTGAATGTTACCGTTGAGTAGGATGTGGGGTATCTATTTGGACTCAATCTGTTGATATGTCCAAAATATCTTAGTCTCTTTGTTACATTGCTATAATTTCAAATAAAATGATAAAATAAACTGCAATGTTTGATTGGTATGGCCAGGGGAGATACGGAAGAAGGTGTTTGCTTAATGCAGGCTGCAAATTTAATTAACACACCTTAAATGATTGTATGAAAACAATTTTGATTTATTTCTGATGGTCCAACCCTAATATGTTTTTGGACTAATGATCTTTCGAAATAACGAACTTTCGGAATAACGAAACATCGGAATAAAGAACCTGATTATGTTTTCGGTTTAATGAACCTTCGAAATAATAAGCTTTTGGAACACGAACCTGATTTTGTTTTCGGAATAGCGAACCTTCGGAATAACAAACCTTCAGAACGTTTAGAATGACGAACTTTTGGAATAATGCAACAAAATTCATAAATTAACGAACCTTATTTCTTGTTCGGATTAACTAACCCTCAATTAATATGATTACAGGAATTTCGCGTGTTCGGAATAACAACGCTTTAGAATAACGAACCTTCGGAATTACGAACTGCACCCTTCGAAACAAGTTCCGAAGTCCAAATAAAGCACGCAGCATGGCTATTTACATTGATGGTCAGTTGAAAGTAGTGGAAGTGTGTATAAAATGAATGTTTTGGGACTGGGTACCCAGTAGAGCTTTCAGCAATGATGAAAACTTACTGAAAAAAAAAAGAAACTGAAATTAAACACCAATTCAAGTCAATAAACGAAACATAACTGACTTCAGATACAAGATGATCTTCACAAGTCACATCTGTCTCTGTGCAAATTTACAAAGAAACAGTTAAAAACATGCAAATGTCAGGAGCACAGAGTAATTCATGCACCACGCACCATGTTATGATACTAACCACATTTTATTTGAACAACGGAATAGTGTAGACCCTATGGATATATATCGCGATGCCAAACTAAGAGTCGATTGGATTTTAGGTTGCCGAGATATAATAAGGGGAGGGCTTTTTAGCCTCTCCCTCCAAGATGTATATAGGTTAAAATAGGCTCTGTAAGGTTAAAAGGGTAGTTTAGTTTTGGAAGAGAGGGCGCTTCACATCACAATTTTTTGTGAGGTAATGAAAAACTGAGTGTTGAATTCGAGAGAACATGCAATTTTAATGGCAGAATAAAATTTATTTGGTCGCAATCGTCCTAGAAAAAGCTGAAATTCAATAAACGTATTTGATCTTATAATAATTGGGGGCCCAAATAATTAGATGTTTAAAAAAAAAAATGCTTGCACTTTTTCAAGAAGTTCTAATCATTAATTAAATCAAACATCACATGCATGATTTTGTATGGAAAATGGTTAAAAATGATGCCTTTTTAGAAGCGCGCTCTGGTGTTCAAAACGGCTCTTTTTGAATGGTAACATGCTTTTTACTTAGTCATTTTGCAAGTTTGTATACATTTCGAGCATGGTGGAGTTATTGCTCTTCGTTTACTGTCCAGTTTAGGTTACTAAAGTTCAGCCTTACCAAAACTAAAGTACCCCTTTAAAAGGTGAGAATGTACGCTTACATACTAAATATTTTGTTCAATACGATTTCAATGTTGTGATTGTTACACTGATATAATGCTAGTAAATTAATACAGTTTAAACATCAACTCGTGCTTATTTACTATTAGACGCTAAATGGGCAAACGCCTCTGCATATTGCGGCCGGAGGCAGTCATGCTACCTTTGCAAAACGTCTCATGGATACAAACGTGGACATCAACGCTCAAGACGATTGCATGAAGACTCCTCTACACAATGCTATTTCAGTGTAAGATATTGAACCTTGTTACATTCTTCTGACTCTTTTATCAATCTCTTTATACCAGAAAATATACGTTTTGTTCAATATGTTTGTATTTAAAGCTTGCATTCATAATCATGTTTATTGCAATATGTCACTAGATAGGGAATATATTAATCTTTCCTTGGATGCCCAATGTGTATAACATAATACATGAATGAATGCAAAATACCGTATATATATTTATGAAATATATTTGTTATGTTTGCGCCCAAAAGAACATGGCTATTGCTTAACAAAATGAAAAACATAATACAAACAGGTCGAGGGGTATAATTTTATTTTAAAATTGGCATGTATTTATCTTCGAAACAAGTTAAAATGTATAACCCAAACGTCATTCTACATAATGATAAAACATTTTCTTTAATATCGCGCATACCATAAATTATTTAAACAGGTTAAAGTCCATTATACCAAAGGTTCGTTATTCCGAAGGTTGGATATTCCAAGGGTTCGTTATTCCAAAGGTTCGCTATGTCTAAAATTAAATTTGGTTCGTTATTCCGAAGGTTCAATCATCCGAACAATAAATTTCGTGTGTTATTCCGAAGGTTTGGTACTCTAAATGTCCGTCATACCGTAGTTTAATTAGTCCAAAATAAAATACGCTTCGTTAAACCGAAAATTAAATCGGGTTTATTGTAATACTATAATTTGTGTTGTGTTTATTCCATTTACAGTCTTTATTATTCTATTAAGCTTTCCCCTTCCACTATCCCTCTCTTTGCCAGAACAATCACACAATTGAGTTTGTTATTTATTTATTTGAAATTATAGTCACTATCCCAAATTCGGATGAACGGACCAGATTTTATTTTGGGAATAGCGAACTGTTGAAAATAAATAACTATAAAGAGGCTGAATAGTCTGCTAATGGTCTCACGCATGTCTTGTTGGTCGCCTCTTTGATCTTCCACTTTGAGTTGCTGAAGTTTGCTAGGGAAAAGGCTCTAGTACAATAAGATGTATTCGTGACGACGTCAACATGTTGGTTGAAGTTTAGATGACTTATATCATGGAGATCACGATACTTGGCAGATGACACCACTTCCAGGGTGGTTCCATGTACTTGGTAGGAGGGCATTATAGGATTCATTTTATTGCTGGTGTTAATGCCTTGACACTTTGAGGGATGGAAGTGCATCACCAATGTGCGTTCCCACTTCGACATAGACTCAAAATTACCCTGCAGAAGCTCATCGTGTATGTTAGTTGATATGCGCCTATACAATGAACAGTCATCAGTGAGAAGTTGAGTTGTTGAGTACTTCGCACAGTTAGGTAGATCGTTAATGAATACCAAGAACAGAAAAGGATCTAGTAACCTGCATTAATTGTGGCTCACCAGCCGTGACTTGTTGCCTTGGCAATGCTGCTGGTATTGTCATTCACAATAACCTGTTGGGTGCGAACCTTGAATAAATCCTCTACCCACTTCAGTGTCGAGGCCCAAACGTATCATCCCCTGTGACACTTTACCAAACGCCATAGCGAAGTCAAGAATAATCAGATCTGTCGGTTCTTTACCATCGATTGCCTTGGAAAGGTCATTGATCGTGAGAAGTATCGCATGATCTCCTCTTCCTGATCCATGTTGTGCATCAATGAGGATTTATTGTGCCTCTAGGTGGACGATGGCAGCACTGTGCACAGCATGTTCAATGAACATACTCGGGATCACTGCCAGTGAAATATGACTGCAGTTTGCTGGTGACGGTCTGTGAAGATGGATATGAGGAGATTAAGTGTTGTTACTGGTGAGTTAATGACACGTTTACTTGTAACCATTGGTTAGTCGCTTGAACACGATCAACCAATTGTAAAGTATCATCTCCTACATCGGGCTGTTTGAACGCTGTATACAATGAGTGTCATAAGCGTACAATACTTTGTGATCATTATGCTTGTCAATCGGTGCCTCTAGTGGTGTATTATATAGTGTAAATAACAGGGGTTTTGGCATTGATCCTTGGAAGTTAAGCTTAAGAAACATGACGGAGTGATGAGAATAGTTCGAGTTAGATTTGATACGAAACCTTTCCGACAGCCGTTGTAACCAGACATCATGCCTTATGAAAACAAATGCAGACAAACAAATTTAAGCGCCCACGTATAACTTTCTCACCCACATCGAATATAACCAGTACGTTATTCGTTATTGGCATTAATGCAGTTTTTATACTCTCATATGGCATTTGCGTACCGGAGGGGGAGAGGGTGGGGGCTTTTGGGGGCGCTTGGGCGGGCGTGCCCCCCCCCCCCCCCCAACGAAAAACAATTCAATCATTTTTTTGTGTTTGAACAAATTGTACACATTGCTTTCCCAAGTATTCACAAGATAGCAAGGAAAACATTGCAAAAACACGTTAGCGTGCAGCCACCTACCATCACACCCTCCAATGGCCCCAACTCGGATATTGTTTTGCTCCGTCGGGAATCGGTCTTGAGTACGTCTGAAATACAATGTATATGTTTTCAGGTCCCGCTCCCAATCAGTCGATTCGCTCTTCTGGGCTTGGTCGCATCGTTCCCTCCCTCGCAATATATTGTGGAAATGTGGATTTGGTTTAGCCCCAAGCATCAGACCATGCTTATTGATGAGAGCAGAACGGACACGCTCGTATCGGTCGACCCAATTTTTTATATCGGTTGATGGAGAGACACACAACTCGGATTGCATAATGTTATTGCCAAAGTGTTTAAGAACTTTCCACATGTTGGCGATTTTCACAGGTTCATACACTTTGATGTATTGGAAAAGACACTTGCTGCGTTGAATTTAGAGATGTGAAAAGTCAATGATTTGAATGACACTGATATCAGTTTCAGAGTACACATGACAGTTTACATCTTCAACTATCAGAAATCGATGGGGAGTTAACATAAGTTGCTCAAAGAAGGTTGAAATGACTGGTTTGTTGTTTATCCTGTGCTTGGTTTTTGATGATGAGAACAACCAGTTGCACAGAGTTTGCTCGCAAGGAGAAAGTAGTAGATTGATATGATACAATGCAGCAAATTCTGCAGATTCACATATTCTAACGTGAAATGATTTATTGACACAATCAACGACGCCATCAATGTTATCCATTTACATTTACGATATTGGAGACTGTGAAAAAGACCCTGTATTTATTTGTGGATTACTCAACTTTTCTGTGAAAGCCTATCCCCTGACAATGATGAAGATCAGCAAACCTAAACAGAGGCCTGGATAGACTATGGACTTGGGGTTACCAAGGTTACAAGTGGGAAGTAACATTCGAGCCAAGCAAGTGTAAAGCCCTGATAATCTCTTTGAAGAAAACTCCAACAAGAACAGACCTACACTACGGAAATGCAACACTAACAGAAGTGGATGAGCTTGTCACTCTGGGAGTCATTGTGGACAATAAACTTACTTTGGCAAAACATATCACAACTTAACAGCACGAGCTGGACAAAAACCCAGGAACGTTACGAAAGGTAGCTACCAAGCTTGATGTTACAGTAAAAGCTACCATTTACAAGTCTCAGATCGCAGAGTTATGGAGTATGCTTTGCATTGATGGATGAATGCATCTCATACTGCAATTGGACTGTTGAACTATATCCAGATGAAAGCTCTTCGAGTCAATTGGCGTCAATAAATCAGACGCATGATCAAAACATTATATCCCATCTCTTCAACACCGAAGACGTGTGGCTGCTGGAACAGTACTCTTACAAGATGCACACTTACCTTTGTATTTCAGACATGAAGTCCATGTCGTGACAATGCCGGAAGCTCGTCTCTATAACTTACTCAACAGGCAGAAGCTTTCTTGACATAGTAGCCCCTTTTGGACAACCCACCAGATGACACAGCTGGATATATTAACGACTCTGGTGCTCAATATTTCAAGCACAGAATACATCGGTACCGGTTATCAATTAATGGTGTCACATAGAACAAACGTCATTTGATTTTCCTTAAGCCGATGTGAGCCACTGATTGACCAAGGAGCACGTAATTTAAAGAGCTTTATTTCCCGTATTTAAGCTTGATGTATATCCCGCCGTATTGGCTATTGTTTAAAATATCTCCTTTTTGTTTTTTATATCACTTTATTGACGAATACAACAAAGGAACAAGGATAAAAATGAACATACATTATAAGATACGACATTACAAACATAAAAGTAGCCCAGGACACAACGCATAACTGTAAATGCATGGCATATACATACATACATAAGATAGTACAAGATTCATTAATAATTTCCAATATCTATCAATACATTAGTGGCGTAACAGGCGGGGGCAGGGGGGTGCAGGTTGCCCCCCCCCCCTCCCCGAGAGCTTGACCGGGGAAAAAATTGAAAAATCATGCTAAATCAGCCCTTTTTGCCTGCTGACAGCGAAATTTTCACCATCAACAGGGAAAAGATGCCTCAAAACCACCTCCAACCGGGAAAATCGGCCTCAAATCGGGAAAATTGCCCCCTCTGACAAGTGACCCCTGTTACGCTCCTGAAATACATTATGTAGAAACAACCGGTAATAAGTAGATTGCGAATTCGCATATTTAGGGATGTCCCTATACAAAATTATTGAATGTCAATAGTATTAAAAAAAAGTTAAATTTTTAGTGTAAAGACGATATTATGGATTATAAATATACGCCAATTATTTGGTATTTTGTGTTCGAGTAAATAAATTTATTAAGTTATGATTAATCAAATTACATTAAATTAGGTTTAGGTAATTGCAATATAAAGTTACCATATTCCATTGTAGTGGGGTTATATAGGTTATCAGAATGCAATTTGTTTCACTGTACAAAACATTTCATAATACGTTTACTGAACAAAATAGTATCGAAAATAATATAAATTATCGATACGCGAATTCTTCGGCCATTTATATCCTTTACTTCGCATCAATCATATAACTAAATTTCAAATTGTAAAATAACAACAAAAAACGGCTTTATTGTATTCCAATATATCGAAATTAGGCAAACATAATGCAATTAATGTCGTGATTACTATTTCATCGCTCTATATTCATTTCAGCCTAACAAAATATATATTTACAATATCTAGGTTATTTTAGCACAATACGGGAAGAAATAACAACCTCCCACCTTCTTTCATTTATTCTTTAAAGTAAAATTCTTGCCACAAAGGTTCTTCCTTAGCGCAATAATTTGCAAATGACGAA
>JAUELG010120908.1:0-10402 GCA_031471515.1 Dendraster excentricus | reverse complement strand
CAGTACCTGTCGTCAGCTATTGTCTAGAGCGTGGGAGCAGCGTAGCGAGGTCGTGACATGATGTGACGGGGCCATTACGCAATTTACCTATTCATCAGGGGGATGAATGAATAGATTATCAAGGCATCAAGGACAGATCGACGCCCATTGCATAGTCCCACTGCACATTATCTCCGCCCGGTTCAAATCCGACCAAAAAATATAGCGATTAAACCATAAGTATCTATATCAAACGATGAATTTCGTTTTACGTCAAATGGAGCTGGATTAAACAAAAATATATATCCTACCGAAATTGGTCCGCATCGCTTTGACTTTGTCTTCTGCCAGTATCTTCTGGTAGATTCCAGAAGTCAAATGGATAGGAACGGAATGATACACGATACAGTGGGACCATGGGCACACATAATAACATGTGTTGGTATAGTTTGACTCCCCCTACCCTTAATATCCATTTGTTTTATATTTTGTTTTGGACATGTCGGATGGCAAATAAACAGTCTCTAATAATAATAATAATAATAATAATAATAATAATATGTCATATCACCTTTTAAATGTAGTATGTAAAGCGGTAGACAAATACAAAATATGACTATTCGCAATGAATTTGCGTTGATAGTGGATAAACGAATTAGTTAGTGTAACTCTGGTTAATAGTTTTATAAATTTATGATTATATATAACGCACTTTCCGGTCCGAGTAACAATTCTTCAAGACCAAATAATAACAATCAGCTTAAAGCTGTTTATATAATGTATGATTTAAAATTTAGTTACAGTTTCAGTTGAAAATTCACAGCCTCGTATTATTTTCAAGCTTGGCTCATCAATTCAATCGACTCTCTAAAGGTATGTTTACGACAGGGTTTATGTTTGCGTATACATTTCAATAAAAACAAATTAAATAGTTATTCGAAAACAAGCTATAAATCTTAAGCAGGCAATTAAGTTCAAATACTTGTTTGATTGTTCGGTAAGTAGGTTTACACAATATATTATTCATTAATCGAAATAAAAACAACATATTTATAAAGAGAAATAAATTTGAAATACCATTAATTAAACGACAGGAAATGTTTCGATTTGTATGCTCAGTAAATAAGATTACAACTTAGTATTACTAGGTTTGAGAAAGGACAGCAATTGTGTAAGATCTTTACCACACGGCAAATTTAAATGCTGAATACGCACAACACACATCAATTTTTACATCAAAAATGTTCCTAACAAAATTGGGGGCCTGTAGATTTGATACACGAACTTATTTTACTTCTCTTATGAGATTTAACTTGTTTCGCCCCTCCTAATTTGTTTTCAAAATAACGACAGGTAAAGACACTTTATCTAGCTCTTCCATCTAAAGTAAAATAATAACAACGTACAATTTGAACATTTCAGAAGGTTCCATTTCATATACTAAAAAGAAGAAACGAATTTCATCTTTTGAATAATCAGCCCTCTTCTACATCGGAATTTGTAATTTCATTTCGTTCCATGTTCGCAAAGCTGGAATATTCGCTGTACATCATCATCATCATTCATCATTGTTATATAGCATTGTTTACAAAATATGAATTTACACTACTTACAGAATACATACACATTGTAATGATCATGATCGGACGTGTGTGCAACGTACGTTTTTATGTACGACGAGAAAATACACACGATTTAGAGTCACTGCATCGCCACGCTAGAAAATGCCCACTGGACGCTAGAAGGGGCCATGTTCTTGGTGAAATCGCGCGTAAGCTCGACACTCACGCGACTCTCTATGTACGTACGTGTACGTAGTGTATTAAGCAGCAGCTACAGAACGCGCCGCGTGCGTTTGTCATTTCGCCTCCCTCTCATTCCTTATAAAATCAAACTCAGAGTCTGGGATGCGCACGACAACCATACCTTAAGTTAAAGGAACTGCAGCGTCTAGATGGCCTGATTTTCACAATTAGTTTCTCATACGTAAATTTTCCTCAAGAAAAACGAATTTGGCAGTGATAAATATCTTATTGTCCTGGGAACGCCCCTTTTAAATCGCCAACGTGTGACGTCATCTAAAGAACGGACTAATGAACTACATTATGTAGATGACGTAAGCCAATGAATTGTCAATCACGCTGCTGATTCTGGACCCTACAGAATAGCGCGTTAGCTGTGCTACACGGGCACAAACATTTAGCTGTGTAATAACAAATGGCGCGACACGTGAGAACGCGACGCTCAGTCGTCGAACAAATGTACTCCTATATGGCGACGCAGTAACTCTAAGGCATTACGTAACAACATCGGTACATACAGTATGTTCTTGAGTACACTTTCGGCTAACGTCCATGATAGACGGAAACATGATGATAGCCCACAACGATTTATACGATTTGAAATTGAAAATGTACATAAACGTTGAAATGTTAACATTTCGCTTTGGAATAAGATACCTGGTGATTTGTGGAAGAATGTATTAATTCTGCATGAGCGTTTCCTATACAGACACAGATGAATCGAATTTGTGCTATCAAAGTAGCTCTATTCTATATCTCTTACTAAACTCATACAAAAATGAGTACTGTCAAATGTAATCGATGAAAAGTGCTACACAATTGTACATTTTACGATTTTGGTACATTTTTTTTTCTTTTGCTTTATCACGTTGTTGCACAAAATATATATTTCAGTATGTGTTTTTTTCTTTCATTGTTATTCCGAAAAGTTACATGGAATATACAGGTTGCTTGATTACAAAATAAACACTTTTAATCATCGTCACAATTATTTACAACAATGTCAAATCTGACTTGTGTCAATACAAAATAAATCTACAAAATACCATGACAGAATCAGAGAAACAAGCGAGTAGGAGCGAGATTCGAAAGCCATTGGTTGCAATAATTTGTTCATATTAGGAAACCTTCTTTAGCAGCAACCTCTGTGAAGAGACCATTTGTATTTGAATACCACTATCTCAGTACCGGTATGCAACATTTGTTGTTTGCTTATGAACCTGTCCATACAACCGTGTGGTTTATATGACAAAAACAAACAAAGCGTTATGTTTCGGTCTCAACAAACGCGTTTCATTATATCATAATTATCTCAGACAGATTTACCGGTCGTGAAAATAAGAGTGCAGAAGCCATGAAGTCATATTATCCCCTTTTCCAATTTTTGAAAATTGAACTCCATTTTCCGTAAGAGCTTTAATGATCATGTCCAAATACCGTAAATCAATTGAATATGTAACGTTTTGCTGAGATTTACCCATCCGACAGAAGGTTGCTTCAATGAGCAATCAGCGTTATAGTTTACTGGTTCCTAATTTTAGGAACCAGTGCACTATATAACACTGATTGCGTATTGACAAAAATAAAACATTCGGATGGGTATATGTCGGCCAATAAGTAACACATGCAATTGATTTTTGGTATTTGGACATTATTTATCATGTTCTTTCTGATAATGAAGCTCAAATTTGAACATTTAAACAAACAATGTGTATGTCATGACATCATTAACGGCATCACACTTCACTGCTCTATAAGTATCATGATAACCCATCCAACCTTAAACGCTAGTTTGGGCTAGTTTGGGAAACATTTATACAGAGTAGTACAGATGCACCGGGCTACGCGATATAATTATGGGGGAAAGGTGTGTACAGAGTATAGAACCAAGACTACTCACTGCTCTGGATCCTAGTGCGTTTGCATGCGGCCATCTCAAAATAATGCGTAGTTACCACTCTGCAACGGATATTAGTAGAACAATAATACGGATTATGAGAAGATCCCTAGATGGTCTTTAGCATAGCGTCCATAAGATAATACAAACATAAGGGGAATCAATGCTAACTGTTCTGCATTCAGTCCAATGGGTTGTACAAATATCCCAAACTATACATACATCGATATACACACTATTTCGATGGCTCTACCTCGCTATATAATACAAGCTACAAAGTACCATTTCCATATTGCGCATGTCAAGCAAAAGTAACAAAATAAAACATGGAAAAACTTTCGCGCCCTCTATGATTTATACATTTTATACAAAAAAGCAAACAAACAAACAACACTAACACAACAAAAAGGAATGACTTTGCAGCATTTAAAATAAGTTTTTCGTTATTTTTCATCTTAGTTTATCATTTTCTCCTTTTGTTTAAAACAACAACGCCTAAATCTTTTAAGCATAACAAATGGCCGATGTGGTATTTGCAGCCAGAACGTCACATTTTATTAAGTCGCTGCATGCCGTCTCTTTGGTGCATCGCTCTCTTTGTAAAAGTTGAAATGCTAAAAATTTCATATTAAGGTATAATCAATGCCATATTCTTAGATTCAATTATAAAAACTTACAACGTTGACGATTCTTACTCATCGGGAATAAACATAGCCACCCTGTCAGAAACAGTGTTAAGTTAAATCTTCTTCCACAGTGTCGAAATTCATGGCACTGTGAAAGAGTGCGCAGACAGTAACCACACTGTGAAACACGCTTTGTTCACGACGAGCTCGCACTGTTAAGTAGCGCGTACACTAATTATTTATGATGGCTAAATACAGTGTTAACACTGCGATACATATTGGATAAACAATGTTATACGCAGTGCGTAACACAATCCATTTACTTTTAATATTGTCACGACATAAACTAATACCGTGTATGTTTTTGCATGTACCCGTCACCTCAATACATGTTACGTATGTACAACAATTACGCTCAAGTAGTCAACTTCAAAATAAATTGTATCATTACGACGCAAAACGAATGCCTATACAGTAACTTCAGCGCCACATTATAAACAACTAATAATAAGCCATTGCAAATGGAATTTGAAAGCATGTTTAGTCAAAACAATACAACGACTTATTGGAATTATTATAAGTGCTTGGTTGTTGCGAAAGATTCGGTCATAATAGTCTATACATTTTTCAAAAATAAACCATGTAGATGTATAGTGGCTGGTATTTTCAGCGCTAAAAATTAGTAAATGTATTGAACATACCAGCAGTCAATGTGGAACTCGCACTTCAAGCAAACTTCAAAACAATTTATAAGCAAATTAACACTGCAACATAAAAAAACAACTCCCGATTACCCTCTCGAATATGCAACGTTGATTAACTTGATGTAAAGTTTGTAAAAATACAAACGTATTTAGATACCTTATTGTGTTATGATAACTTGTTCATAAACATCTCGCATAATTGTTATGATTGTTGCGTGTATTGTAATTTTCCCAACAACGCTGTAAAATGTCATTACTAATCTACTTCGCACGAAAGCATAAGAAAGTGTTATTTCGTATAGTAATGTCATTATCATAAATCACACTTACGAACCCTTGAATACATTATAAACCTTAATGGCGTGTTATGATCTGTTAAACATTAAAACTACAAATTTCCACATACCCGTTAATGGAATCGTAGCGCGGATATAAAAATTGGCATATCAAAGGGACCTTGGTTGCTTTGCATTATGATGCAAACTCTTGTCGGGGGCGGGACAAATATGCAAAATATGTTGAGGAATTACGAATCAAACAATACTGATTATTACAGATAAACTACTATTGTTAAATAATAGTATATTGAAGGGTTAAAGGGTTACCGTGTTGTAAATGTCGAGTTTAATATGCGAAATACTCCTAATCCTAATTTTGCAATGCAAGATTCGCGTACCCATATAAACGGCTGGCATGATCGCTTAGCATTCACAAAAATATGGATATTTTAAATGCAGAACTTATATTTCAGTTATACTTTATATCTCGGTTGTTTATTCGGGGGGGGGGGGGGCTTGCATTCACATACCAAAATGATAGGTAAATCCTCGAACCGAATACTCTAGGGAAATCAGATCATAACATGAAATATCATATAATATTTTTACAATTTTCATGACTATACAGTTTAATAATTTAATAATAATAATAATAATAATAATTGATATTTATATAGCGCATTTCAAATTAATAACTTATCAATGCGCTTTACAATTTTATTATTACCCCGGTCATAGGATCCAATGCAAACCAGCACACATTGTGTGCAACATCTCCACTCCCTGGGGAGTACCAATGTTCCGCTGGCACTGTTATGGTAAGCAACATGGGGAAGATGTGCGTGGAGAATGGGGTTCATAAAAAAACAATAAAAACATTGGCAGTGGTTAATTGACGCACTTTTAAACAAGAGCATACTGAAAGATTGTCTTCCAGGGCGTGTTTTACACAAAGTCTAAGTTGAACTCAACTTTGGATAGACCTAACTATTATGGGAAGCCAGCAGATTATTCGTGTAATAGTGAGAAACGATAGTATTTTGTCTATTTATAAAGGAATACATTTTTGGTCCAGATTAGTTATATGTGTTATTATCAAGGAGCATTAAAGTCTTTGACAGAATGTTTTGATGGGAAGTTGTTTAAAATACATGTTTTCTTTTTGTTGACCTTTGACCTTTGAACATGTTTTATTCCAAGGTTACAGATGACTTTCCAGAATAGTTAGGTCCAGCTTTCAATATATCTTTGGGACACCCCCCCCCCTCCCTCCCCTTCCCCAAGACCCAGTCAGGTGCATCCATCATGCCAATATTTGCTTGATAATAAAGCATTCTTCAATGAGCTAAGCTTTCCCCAAACAAGATTGTCTGCACTTGAAAGTGTCTAAACACCAATGGCAGAGGGGCGCAGATTGCCCCTCATTCCTAGGCACTGATCACCCCTTTAATCATAATGTAATACTAGCATCTCAGTTCAATAGCCTAATGATCTTTTCAGTTCCACTAAAATCAAAATATTGTATGCTTCGTCCAACTTGGACATCCATTGGTAATTTAAAATAATTACTTGCATTAAAGCTTGGGTTGTTGACAATCATTTACAGTCATACATTATATAACAGCTACGAAACAGTGTGAGTTTGGTTTCCCAAGACAATAATGGAACGGCAACGTTGTGCTCCAGTTGTAGAGAATAGATAGATATTTCAGGCACTCATGTCAAGCTAATCTTCTGAAATATTAAAAAGTAAAAATAAACATAATATTTTCGTCGACCATATTATAGAAAACTATGGTGCAATTCTTCCGTTGAAAAGTACATGAACACAAAGAAGATCCAAATAAAATTGCACCAAACAACATCCATACGGAATGCACAGTCTTTTGTTCATGGTATGGTATGTTCGCGTTCGTGTTCGCGTAATATGGCACTCGGGATATCGCTAATTCCCCAGTTCGCAAAGTCTGTACAATCGCGGTCGGTTGACAAGGCTAGTCATACCGGAGTCCCCGCGGGAGATTTGGGGAGTTTGATCCTCCCATTGCGCCCTTCCTCTCCCGATGACGGAACGAGCCTTTGCGATGCGGGGCTGCCGTGAGCCCTCGGCCTCTTGAACAGTATCTTGGGGCTCCACTTTGACCGATCCCCTTCCTTCGCCCACGGATCCGAGGCGATCGTGCTGCACGTGCAGTCTGGATGCTTGGAAAGCCCATGGGACTGGCTCTTCGGGTAAGAAGAATCAAAGTCAAGATCCACAAGGAACTGATGCTGTTGCTGCTGCTGATGCTGTGGAGGCAGGCTGTAGTCCGCGCCTGTCTCGGGACAGACAAAGGCCACGTGCTTTTTGGGCGCCGAGCCGTGCGGTCGCTCGCGCGCCGTTTTTAGAATACGTGGAAGCTGCGTATTGTTGCTGTTGTTTTCGTTGGAATCGCCACTTACTTCGGGCAACACGGCGTTGCGTTGCGGAACGTCCGTGGCATTCGGTAAGAGCTCCGAGCTTGCGTTTAATACACTGACTTGCCCGGCTAACAAGTTCTCATCCGAGCCGTTCACCTTGAGGCCGTTGCGCTGGTGGACGTTGTTGTTGTCACGCGTGAGTTTGTCTTGCAGAAAGAGGTTCTGCTCCATGACGGGCGTGTTGCCCTGTACGATGAGGGCCTCATCGGAGCCGACACCGATGACGGGGTCCTGGTCGAGTCCAGGGGCGATATCATCCAGCACGAAGGTTTCCCCGTTCTGGTGACAAGCTTCATCCACCACAAAATCGCCGTCCTCGTCGTCATCATCATCCTCACGATTTGCGACTGTGGGACACTGCAGCGCATCTTCACACGACGACGTCGAAGATGTCGTCAGCTTGCTCGTTTCCGGCGGCGACTCGTGGTCGTTGGGGGACCAGTCGGGCGCGCCGCTGACGTCTGCATCAGGATCGACGCCGATGTTGCCCTCGGGCACGGGCTGCAGAGGCACCAGTTCCTCCTGCTTCTCATAACCCGGGACTTTCCCGTTGCCGACGTGATGATCCGTTTTCCCGTGAGACTTCGCGCTCTTGACGCTGCTCTTGGCGCTCGACTTCATCGGGTCGTCGCCATTCGAGCTCTTCCGAAAATCATTGCGAAAATTCGATAAGTTGTTTGCGAGACTGTTGTGTCGCGATTGATGGGATCCCTTTCTGGAGTGCACCCGAGACGGTAAGGTATTTTCTTCCCGCCATCTCCGGAACCGCCTCTTGATGACGCTTTGTACCTGTCCAAACGGGAGGAACATGTCAAAAGTATTGTTAAAAGGGACTTAAAGGGACTTAGAAACATTGTCAAAATCCTAAAAAATCAAATTTGAATTCTAGCGGTTCCCTCATACCTTGTTGTATTTGAATTGAAAGTAAAATCATGGGACCGGTATCGGTTTTTTCAAATTTCCCTTTTGTTGCAAAGATATGTACGATTGAAGTTATCAGTGATCAAAAACTTTGGCTGAGTTTTTGATCCCGTGTACAAAGAGAATGCAGTGACAGCCAGTGGGTTACTGAATATCACCTAGCATTTTTGCTCATAACAACTCAGCCATGCAACGTCCATTTGACTTGAAATATCGTATACGATAACAACAATATACATTGCATCCACCATTCATCACTTTTTGCACATGGCATCAAAGTTCCTAGATCGCTTTAATATCTTTGTTGGCAAGTACACAGAAGTGAGGAGTCATTAATAATGTATAATGGAGTGATCTGATATGTCTACAAAGTAATGCGTGAACATTTTAACTTAAAGGGGACCAACAGGCAAAAAACACCACATTATTTTATGTCTTGATACCGTTTTGTGATATCAATAGCCAATATTTACATTAAATACACTGTACAGTGGAATAGAGATAAAGTAACATGTATGTTTTACAGGGTCTGATGGAAAAGCAATATTCACTATACCCTGGTTGAATAAGACGTGTTATCACCTGACCTAGTCAAATACAGTGCATCAGCTGCTATTTAACATGTTTTAACTGTTGCATCACATCTCGTCAGATGATAAAACAGTTGTTAACTTTGATGTCGGGGAAAATCATGGAATGTTCCCCTCGGGATGAAAATACTATTTTATGAATAAACACTCGACCCTCGATCGACTACGTCTCGGGACTTTCATCTTTTCCTAAATCATCTGTCATCTTTTCCTAAATAGCATTTAAAACCCCTCGTAGTGGAACATTCCGTGATGTTCCCTCCATCACCAACAGTTAACAACTGTATATTATATTATATCATCGTCATTATTATTGCGAGCAAGTCAGACGTACCTCCTGGTTCATGTAGACGTATATGATGGCGACGAAGAGGCCCTGGGTGGACTGGAGAACAGCGTTGACGTATCGGTAGACGTACGTGGAGACGTTGGGCTCCTTGGGGCTGGGCTCCAGCAGGAGCATGAAGTACGCGGCTCCCAGCAGCGGGAGCAACACGATGATACCCCGCACGCCCTTCCTGTAAGGTTCGTGGAAGAGAATATTTGTGGTAGCGATGAAAAACACGACATTATCAGGGACCGCCAAATACATAAAAGTTCAAATGTGGTCATACTTTCATATTTTGTTAATCTCCTGGTAACTGACCAGTGATTGACCGATGATGTAAAAGTTAATAATATCATTAACTCTGTAGATTTGTTAGGAGGTGGGGCATAGCATCATGAATACCATTAGATGATAACATGTTTACAAATAATTCATAAAACATATTTAGGTCAAACAGTTTACAAAAATTGATTGCGTATATACACGAATAGAAATGAACAATAGCCAACATTCGGTTGGCAATCTAGCCCCTTTAAATAAACCTTTACAAAACAGAAACCTACGGCTTTCCATAAGTTTTCAGTCTGACTTGGAGTTAAAGGGATAATTGAGTTTTGGTAGAGAGGGCGCTACTCATGATAATTTTTTTGTGAGATAATGAAAAACCAAGTGTAAAATTTGAAAGAGCATAATATTTTAGTGACAGAATAAACTTTATTTGATCGAAATCAGTTTAGAAATGGCTGAAATATCCATAAAAGTAACCATTAATAATAAATGTGGGGCCCCACAAATATTAGCTCATTTTGAACCAACC